>LBNU01009947.1:237837-248551 GCA_014162995.1 Artemisia annua | reverse complement strand
AGTGAGGTAGGAGCTTATAGAGTTAGGGAATTGAACGCACTCCCTACGACTTGTTAGGAATACACCCGTCATCCACGCAAACTCAACATACTAATTACATGGTAAAAGATAGTTAGGGAGTAATGAAATCTAAGTAAACACTACTTTCCCTACCATTGTTTTCTCAAAACTTTAAATTGATTGCATAAGTAGATAACTTGGGTTAGTTGACTAGCAACTAATTCCGCCCACTCCTTCAAAAACGAGATTTTACTGCTTTCTAAAAAACATAAAAATACAAAAATAATCATCCTCCACCCTTAGACCTTAATTAGAGTAGTCTTTAACCTAACGAACACTATTCCCTGTGAGAGAACGATCAATCCCCCGGTACTTGCCACTACACTATACTACATCGGTCAGGTACACTGCCTGGTGGGGATTGTAAGCCTCTTGAGATCCCTTGAGAGATAAAACAAAGTGCGTAAGCAATCCCTACGCATCAGTGATTAATGTATCTTACTACATTGTTATACTGATTTAAATGTATGCAAAAGGGTAGAGAGAATATATGTTCAAGTGGTGAAGAAATGAGTGAACAATGGGCTGCTATTTATAGCCAACAAGCTCAGCAGCCCGCGGACCCCAAGGTACCAAAAAAGGGTTATGCCCTTTATAAAAAACGGGTCCGCGAAACTCTGACACAAAATCTAAAAAATATTGTTCGTATCTTTCCATGATCATAGTATTATCTTTTCTCAAATATTTCTAGACTAGCATGATCCATGTAATGATGTAATAACATATTTTTATTTTGATTAAAATGTTTAACAAAATTAATTTGTAAAATGTATTATTTAACCAGTTGATATAACTTTAATATGTTGTTTTATTTTTTACTAAAAAGTGTTTGATTACTTATACTAGTATATGACTTAAGTTAACACATCATTAACATCATTTTAGAAGTATGTACAACACACTTATCTTATTTTGATACCTAAAGTGCACTTTGACACCTAGTGTGGCACTTTGACATGAATACAATTTAAGAAGCATGATGTACAAGTAAAAATACTTGTGTATGCAAAATGTAAAGTGAGTTTGAAATAGAATGATAAATCTATAAAATACTTAAAGACTCTAAAAGTATTTTAAACATTCTAAATGGTTTGTTACGGGTTTTATCATAACGCAACATAACAAACACGTACGAACCTGTGTTGTAGCATATGCGGACTCGAGACTTTGAGATATGTTGAATGTATGTTGAGACGAAATATGATTACGAGTAACTTGTACATTTTACGTTATGTATTACAAGTTACATGTTTGTCATCAATCAAAACAAACGAGACTGCATAGATTAAATATCGCAATATTTGCACAAACACCATTAGCGTCACAATATACTCCAAATTCCACTTCATCATCAAATTCTCGACCATGATCCGTTCTAATAGAAACTATTGGACACCCTAATTGATTTTGGATTTTCTTACTAAATATTTCGAATTGCTCGAATGCTTCAGTTTTATTCTTAAGAAATCTTATCCAAGTGTATCTAGAGTAGTCGTCTACTATTACTAAGGTGTAGAGATTTCCTCCGTAAATCCATACGGAGGATGGACCAAAAAGATCCATGTGGAGGAGTTCTAGGCATCTAGAGGTCGAGAATACATTCTTGGCTTTGTGACTAGAATGTGTTTTTTTTCCGATTTTGCAAGCGTCACAGAAATGTTGATCAAACTTAAGCTTAGGTAGATTCCTAACTAACTCTTTAGAAGCTATGGATTGAATTAAACGCATATTTGCGTGACCTATTCTCCTATGCCATAATGTGGAATTATCGTTAATAGTAGTTAAGCATATGCTATCATTAGTCCTATTTCCTATTTTCATAACATATAAATCACCTTTCCTAATTCCCCTGCCAATAATTTTTCCATCCTTAATGATTTCACTACCTGCTTCGAAAAATACCACTTTGCACTTATTGTCGCATATTTGACTAATAATTAGTAGATTGAATCCTAAGTTATCTACATGCTCAACATTAGTGATTGTAAGAGAGTTGTGAGTAATCGTACTTTTGCCAATAATATTACCTTTGAGTTTACTTCCAAAAGTGACATTACCTTCATTGCACGATTGATATGATGAGAATTGTAACACCCCCATTTTCATGGTTCGCAGCGGATTTAGGGTTGGGGTATTACTTCATGGAATCACAATTACAGTAATAGAAAACGACTCAAAAAAGAGACGTTTTTATAAATATGTTATCATTCATTAAAATATCAGAGTTTTACTAAAGTGAGGTCCCGTGTATCTAGGTGTGAAATAGTGTGAGAATGATAACAAGATTGAAAGTCCTCCGAGTTCAGTGCCTCTTCCTGCCATGACTCCATAATGACCTAGGATACATGCTTAAAAAGTCAACACTAGGTGTTGAGTGAGAATCATAGGTTTAGGTGTTAGTGAATACAAGTTCCCTGGGCTACGTTGTTACACCCATCTAGGAAAATGTTGTGTGTGTGATAATTGTGATGCATGCACAATTATCAGGAGTGGGGTACGTTGCACTAAGCTCATGAACCACACCTTAACAATCCGGGTCATGTGGGCTGCAGACCCAACATGAGGGGATGGGAAGGATAACTTGCCAAAGTTAATCCTTCAGTGGGTTCAAGTATAGTACTTATTAGTACCACCCAGTGAGGTGTTAATACCAACGGGAGTTGTCAGACTCCAATAGATCTATCAACTATACTCGCGTTCGCGTGGGTAAAATATCCCAAACGATTAGATTCATGAATTTTAGTTATGTAGTAGTGGCAGTTTGTTTACTCGTGCAACAACCAAAGAAAAAGACTTATATTCGGTTTTAAGTAAAGCAAGTAGCACGTATCCCCCTCACAGGGTTTGTAAAACATTTAGAAAGCGTTTAAAAAGTGTGAGGCTATGAAAACTCACCTGGGTTTAGGGAATTCTAACTAGTGTAAAGAGTGACTTGGAAACTAGACTGCCTTACTCACGTATCCTGATGTTGTTGTTGTTGTGGTGGATGTATGTCAAGCTTTAGTTGTTTAGTTTATGTTTCTTAAGTAATTATTTTTAGGGTTTTTAGAGTTTTAGATATAACATAACACCGTTCAGGCCATCATAATTCAGAAGTATAAGACTCCTCACATGAAGCTCCCTACTATTGTATTATGTTATCAACATAATACCGTTCGGGCCATCATAATTCAGAAGTTAATACTCCTCACATGAAGCTCATTACTATTGAGTCATGTTGTTATTAGGGTTTAGTTATAACATAACACCGTTCAGGCCATCATAATTCAGAAGTATATGCAATAATCGTTTGAGGAGTCAGGGCACTTTAAATCGTAAACCCAGCAAACTCGTCATAACGAAATATCCACATAGTACTCCTCACATGAAGCTCCCTAGTATTGTGTTATGCTTCTAACTTAAAAATAGGTTTGCTATATATATGAAATAGTTTACTTTATACCCTTTAAGTTTAGCATATTTACCAAATCTACCCTAGACTTATAATACTTATATTACTTAGGTTTATAACTATCTAGACTTAACACTATTAGTCCCTATACTTATATATTTTAGAAAAATGACAAAAATGACCCTTGGACTTATGAGTTTTCTATATTTACCCTTTATACCCTTATTTTTATAACTTTTGCAAAACTAGTCCTTTTAAGTTTATAACTACTTAACTTTTTATCCTAGGGTTTTATAACTTTGCAAAAAGGGTCCTTATACTTATAACTTCTAAGAAATGTCAAAAATAGTCCCTAGACTCTATATTTCCAGAAAAAAACCATATATACCCCTATGCATGGAAAGTTTTGCAAAACTAGTCCTAATTCCATGCAAACTATATTTTTATGAAACAAAAAGGTTTCCTAGCTTATGTTTAACTAGTTTTAGCTTATCTAAGTTACCTAAGTCATATTTTAGCTTATGTAAAGGGCTTATATTATATATTTAGGGTTTAATCTATAATTAGGGTTTTAAAAAGAAAACTAGCATATGATTATGACCAAGGCTCAGGCAAGGGATCCTATGGGTTTTAAGGCATCCTATATCTATCCTAAGACTAAACTAAAGCTACTAGATCAAGAGTTAAAGCTTACCTAGGTCGTGGAAAGGGTAACGAGGGTTTAGGGTTTTCTAGGGCTTCTCTCGGCTCAAACCATAACTCGACACAACCAAGGCTCTTGTACTCGACCCCTAAGGCTTCTAAGAGTTCTAAACTACAGAATGTATGTGATAGAGAGTGAAGAAGAGGTGTTGAGAGAAATGGGAGGGTTTCATGGGGTATTTATAGGGTACGTATGAGTAGCGAGCAAGAAAGAAGGGAACGAGGTGGCGAGGAGGGGGGAGGTCGAGTAAGCAAAGCTATGGGGTGTTGTGGCAGGTCTAGGTGGTGATGAGGAGGAGCTAGGAGGTAGCTAGGGGGCTGCCTAGGCCGGTTGTGGTTATGGTGAGGCCGAGAGAGGCGGTTTGGGGAAGGAGGTGACAAGGAGGTGATGCACCTCCTTGCTTGGGTTCTTGGAGGTGCTTGTAAGCTGCTAGGGATGTTTAGGGATGGTTTAGGGTGATTAGGGGTGGATTAGTGGTGGATTAGTGGTGGTTTAGTGGTGATTAGTGATGGTTTAGACAAGTAGGTGATGCACCTAATTTTGTGGGTGCTTGTAAGGTGTTAGGATGCTAGGTTGGTTAGAGTAAGATGCTAGGGTGTTTGGTTGTAAGGTTTGAGGTACTATAGTAGCTTAGTTCTAAGGTTTAGGTCTATTTCTAACCTAGTTTTGCCTAGAGTGAGTTTAGGGTTTTTCCTAAGGTTTAGTGCCTAAGTTAGGTTCCTAAGAGTGCTTAGTGACTAATCCTAAGTCCTAAAGGGTTTATTCTAAGTGATGGTAACTTATGGGAAAGATTTGGGAAGGTTTGACCTAGTTTTGTGACCTAAATAACCTATTTGTGTTTAGTGGGAGATTAGGGTTTATCCTAGGGTTTTGTGCCTAGATTAGTGTCCTATGAGTGTCTAATAACTAATCCTAGGTCCTATGAGGCTTATACTAAGTGGTAGTGACCTATGGGGAAGTTTTGGGATAGTCTAGACCTAATTCTAGGAAGTTATGACTTAGTTATGGTTTTATGCCTAAGGGACTTGTACCTAAGCTCTAATGGGTTGTACTAATGCCTAAGGGTCCTAAAGTATCCTAATGTTCCTAAGGTAACTCATACTTAAGCCTTGGACACTTTCAAACTAGTTTAACTAAGCATATAGGGTTTAGTAAGCACATAGACCTAATTAGGGTTTGTTTAGGGTTTATTATGGTGTTGTGGTAAGTTTAGTGTGTTAGGTTGGTAAATTACTTATTATGGTGTTGTTGTGATCTTATGCTTGACATACCAGAGGTTTATAGGGTGTGAGTGTTGAGTTATTTGGCTTGTGAGGATACGTGGGCAAGTCTAGAGAGTCATGCAAGTAATGAATGCACATAAAAAGCAAAAATTTACCTGTGAAATACCTACTATAGGTATTTGTAATGGGAATGATAGTGATGAGATTTTGTGGGTTGTTACAAGAATAGCTTTCGATTTCCCGTCATGTGATTAGTACATCCACTGTCTTTGATCCATTCATCGGGATCCAAGTCGATTCCCAAGCATATCTAATAATATCGTAGAATAACTCAAATATATGGTCCCCAATATCTCATGGGTCCAAATTTGTTAGCATTAAACATCCCATGCATATGTTGCATTTGACTTATGTTGAAGTGGTGAGTAAAATCCCAAAGGTACAAAATTATTATTCCATGCCATGGGATACATGTCTGGATTATTTTGTTTTCTTGATTGTCTTGTTCTAGCTTGTCTTTGAGAGACATTTATTTTCCTAGGTGGCGGAATTTTTTATCTGATCATTGGTTTATGATGCGTGGTTTTGCAACCTTACAACAGGTTTTACCTCTCGAGGGATCTCAAGAGGCTTACAACCCCACCAGGTAGTGTACCTGACCGATGTAGTATAGTGTAGTGGTAAGTACGGGGGATTGATCGTTCTCCACAGGGAATAGTGTTCGTTAGGTATGAGAAGCTACTCTAATTAGGTCTAAGGGTGAGGGAAGATTATTTTTGTATTTTTTTATATTTTATGAAAGCAAGTAAAATCTCGGGTTTGAAGGAGTGGGCAGAATTAGTTGCTAGCCAACTAACCCAAAAACTACTATTATCGGACATAGAGGACACCTCTTCGTCCTCTACTGTTCCACTATCACCTGCTATCCAATCTCTCGCACCCTCTGGTGACGTCTCTGCTGAGACGGAGCCGTTTGAGGATGATGAGACTGCACCTACTCCTAAGATACCACCTTCAGTACCAGTTACCTCTACCCTCCCATCATCGATTGCATCACCTTCCTTACCATTACCCTCATCTATTCACCACCAGACCACTACTGTCTACGGACCACCTACTTACGATCAGTACCTAGGGACACAGCAGTGGTTACCACCTGATGATGTGCTACCGCCACCTATTTCATCTCTTCGACCACATTCCTATATGCTACCATCCTATATTCCACCACCACTTTTCACCTATCATCAGACTACTACCATCCCACTACCACCATCATCCAGAGATATCCCTGAGACTGTACTTCCACCTCGTAAGAGGTCTTTCACTATACTACCCTCGCCATCTGAACCTTATGAGCAGGCTGCTGCCGAGGCATCCGATCGACCTAAGGCACGCCGTAGAGTCGACGCTCGCAATTGGTCATTCATTCCACACACACTTGGTGAGTGGAGGTATGAGGAGGGGAGTCCTAGTACTTTTGAGCTAGGAGAGATTTCATCCATGGCGGCTGCACGAGTCCTTCCAGTCACTCGTGAACCCATCCATCATACTATCCCACTCCTGATTGCCAGGATGATTCGCCATGAGGACCGTATTGACCGAGTCTATGATCATCTCGATGAGCTCCCTTTGGGGCGTATTGAGACTATCGAGATGGACCTTGCTGTCTTGATCGATAATGGAGTTGACATCCAACAGACTGTCGCTGGATTGGGTACTACCCTAGACCATACCATTGAGCAGGTTACAGATCTACAGGATCAGCTTGCACAGCATCAGGAGGATCAGTATGCTTGAGCTGCAGATGCCTATGAGGACCGAGAGGCACTTAGAGACCAGCTGGAGATTGCTAGGACCCGTATCACTGAGTTAGAGGGGCAGGGAGCTGGCATGAGACAGGAGATCACTGAGCTTTGTGAGAGCATCCAGCATGAGCGTCATATGAGGGGACGCCTTGCAGACCAGCGTATTTTGGATCGTACTCGGATTGCTACCTTAGAGCGTACTGCTAAGGAGGCTCAGTCACGTCAGAGACAGACCGATGACATCAAAGCTAGCTTGACCAGGCAGATCCGAGAGCTCCAGTGTCGTTTGGGTATTCCACCCGGCGATTTCTAGACTAGACTAGTATCTTATGTAGCTTTTGTATCTATACCTTAGCCACGGGGTGTGTGGCATGACTAAAGACGCTTGTGATATTTTGTATGTTGTACAAAACTGTGACAAGTTATGTAGACTTATGGTATGATGATGTTATATGATGATATCGGCCTACGTTAGCCGAGATTTTCCATGTATTATTCATGTGTGTTATGGTTGTATTTACACATATTATCATTTTATGGTTGTCGTGGTTGACTCATATTGTGATTTATTCTCATCGTGCTTATTGTATCATATTCTTTTCATGATTCATTCTTGTCATGTGTTACTCCTATCTTTTGTGGCCGATCTTGTTGTGATTTGCTTATGTCATGGTTGTATGTATACGCTTGTGATGACCTTTGTTACTTATGGATCCTAATTATTGTTATTTCTTGTGATTAGAAGAACAATGCCACCAAAGAAACAAAGCATGAGTACAGCTGCCATCAATCGACTTGTTGCTCAACGAGTCGCTACACAAGTGGCTGCTGCTATGGCTGAATACGAAACCAATCGCAACAGTGGCAACGGCGGGGAGGCCAGTGGAACAGCAACTAGAGTTGAACCCGCGGCTCGTGGGTGTACTTACAGGGAATTTTCAGTTTGCAAACCACAGACTTTTAGTGGCACTGAAGGAGCCGTTGGTTTGGTTCGATGGTTCGAGAAGTTGGAAACGGTTTTCCGCATGTGTAAGTGCGCAGAGGACTGTAAGGTAACATATGCTACAGGCACTTTGCTGGACGGTGCCTTATCATGGTGGAATGCTTATGCTCAGTCAGTGGGAATTGATACTGCTCTTGAAACACCATGGGCTGATTTTAAGGAAATGATGATGACTGAGTATTGTCCAAGAAATGAGGTTCAAAAGATGGAAGTTGAGTTTTGGAACCTAACTGTGAAAGGAGTTGACATTGCTGCCTATACTAAGCGATACAATGAATTGTCTACTCTTTGTCCTGAGATGGTTTCTACTACTCGAAAGAAAATTGAGAGGTATATTTGGGGACTTCCGCCTAGTATTCAGGGAAATGTCACATCTTCTAAGCCAAGTACTCTGAACGAGACAATCCGCATGGCTCATAATTTAATGGACCAAGTTGTTCGAGCAAGGGCTGCTCGAGAGGGCAATACTAGTAACCGCAACAACAACCGCTACAACAACAGAAACAACAACAAGAGAAAATGGGATACAACTCAGGGAGGAAATGCTACACCACAACCCAACAAAAGACAAGAAACGGTTAAGGCCTATGCAGCAGGACCAACTGAGAAGACAGGATATGGCGGAACTCTTCCAAAGTGTGACAAGTGTCAACGTCACCACAACCCAGGACAATGTCCCCCACTATGTGGTAATTGTAAGAAGATGGGTCATTTAACCAAGGATTGCAGATTCCCTACCAATGCAACAAATCAAAGAGCTCCAGGTACATGTTTCGGATGTGGCGAAACTGGACACTACAAGAACAATTGCCCAAAGGATAAGAACAAGGGAGCTGAAACTCAGAAAAGTGGAGCTCGAGGAAGAGCCTACAATCTCCGAGGAAGAGAAGCTAGAGAGGACCCGGATGTTGTAACGGGTACGTTTCTTCTCAATAACCATTATGCTTCAGTTTTATTTGATTCGGGTGCTGATAGGAGCTTTGTGTCTACTACCTTTGTTCCTTTACTTAACATCACACCAACCACTCTAGACACAACATACAATGTCGAACTAGCTAATGGCAAGTTAGTAAGCACCAACACTATCATTCATGGTTGTACCCTTAACCTCCTAAACCACCCATTCGAAATCGACCTTATGCCTGTAGAACTCGGTAGTTTTGACGTCATAATTGGTATGGATTGGCTGTCCAAACATCGCGCTAGAATTATCTGCGATGAAAAGGTTATTCATCTCCCTCTTAATGGTGAAACCTTGATTATTCGTGGTGAGCGAAGTGGAACGCGGTTGAGCATCATATCATGTATAAAGACCGAAAAGTACATAAAGAAAGGATGCTATGCTTTTCTAGCACACATAACCGAAATGAAGTCGAACGAGAAACGATTGGAAAATGTACCAATTGTTCGAGATTTCCCAGAAGTCTTTCCCGAAGAATTGCCGGGACTACCACCTACCCGACAAGTCGAATTTCATATTGATTTGATTCCAGGAGCTGCGCCGGTGGCTAGAGCACCCAACCGACTAGCTCCATCTGAGTTGCAAGAGTTGTCTAATCAGTTACAAGAACTACTAGACAAGGGATTCATTAGACCAAGTTCCTCACCTTGGGGAGCACCTGTCTTATTTGTAAAGAAGAAGGATGGATCTTTTAGAATGTGTATAGATTATCGCGAGTTAAACAAGTTAACGGTGAAGAACCGTTACCCACTTCCAAGAATTGATGATTTGTTTGATCAACTACAAGGTTCTAGATTTTTCTCGAAGATTGATTTGAGGTCGGGTTACCATCAACTTAGAGTTCGGGAAGAAGATATCCCGAAAACGGATTTCAGGACTCGTTATGGTCATTACGAGTTCCAAGTAATGCCGTTTGGATTAACTAATGCACCGGCGGTATTTATGGATCTCATGAATCGGGTGTGCAAGCCGTACTTGGACAAATTTGTAATTGTGTTCATTGACGACATACTAATCTACTCTAAAAGCAAAGAAGAGCATGAAGAACACCTCAAGACGATTTTAGAATTGCTCAAGAACGAGAAGTTGTATGCAAAGTTTTCTAAGTGCGATTTTTGGATACGAAAAGTACAATTTCTGGGGCACGTAATTGATAGTCAAGGATTTCATGTTGATCCCGCTAAGATCGAGGCTATCAAAGATTGGGAAACACCTAAGACTTCCACTGAGATTCGTCAAGTCCTAGGTCTTGCTGGGTATTATAGAAGATTCATCAAAGGTTTCTCTAAGATAGCTAAGCCTTTGACCAAGTTGACACAGAAGAACCAGAAGTACGAGTGGGGAGAGAAACAAGAATCTGCCTTTCAGTTGTTGAAACAGAAACTTTGCAGTGCGCCAATTTTGGCACTGCCCGAAGGAATGGAAAACTTTGTAGTTTATAGTGATGCTTCGCACAAAGGACTTGGGGCCGTACTTATGCAAAAGGATAAGGTTATATCTTACGCCTCTCGACAACTGAAAGTTCATGAGAAGAATTACATAACTCATGACTTAGAGTTAGGAGC
>LBNU01009947.1:219657-236433 GCA_014162995.1 Artemisia annua | reverse complement strand
AGGTGGTGGGATCGTTTTTAGGGCGCGTGTGGTATGGGAGGTGAAAGGGGATTGGATTTAGAGTGATTTGGTGGTGGTGGTGTGGTTGTGACGGCGGTGGTGGCGTGGTGTTGGGTGGCGGCCGGCTAGACAAGAGGGAGAGGGGAAAGAGATGAAGTGGGTGATGAAAATGAAATAGAAATTAGGTTTAGGTTAGGGTTATTATTATTATTAGTTTAGGTCTATGGCGAGTTTGGTCCCTCTAGTTCCCATCTTTATAAACTAATGAAAATGGGACACCCAAAACTTTTATTTTTCTTACATCTCTCCCGACACATATATTTTATAAGGTTTATAAGAATATCGGTCGCCACACCAAGTCGTTTAATACCCACCGTTCATATTTAGAAACAATTCTTCGTAAGTTAAAGTAGTTCGTTTAGTGAATAAAATCACCTCAAAACGTTTTACCACTCACGGCTCAGAAAACTAAATTAAATACTCGAAATCACCGTAACCGTTAGTTATTAAGTACGCATCACGTTTGAGTTCCTAGTGCCAAGTCATATAGTGCCTAACGCGAAGTACTCAAATAGCCTAATCATTACTTAAAACGATAAACGTTTGATATATATTCAACTTTCCAATCCAAATTTACTCAAAATCATTTTACTTCAATACTCGGGTTTATAAAAATAGTAATGCGGAAGTTTTTAAAAGACACCCAAATTTACCAGTTGTCACATTTATGCTGTACGGTCACAAGGAGGAAAAGGGTACAGAGATGGAAATTTTACTTATCTAAATTTGCATGTTAACAAAATGAAGTGAATGAGTAAGTTAATGATTAAGCATAAATCTATAAGACTTATTGTTATTCAAGTGACATGTGTACTAGTTATAATACCTGTGCACGCACAGGGTTTTTAAATTTTCATTTTAATTATGTATTATTATCGATTAAGAAGTGAATCACTTAACATGTTTCAATTGGTTTTACTTGGTAGACTAAAAATAAAAAATCATATGTATATATGTTATAATCTACCTGTTATTATAGGAGAATGCTTTTGGATTAAAAATAATATTTTATTATTCAAGCAAACAAAATCACATGATGATACTTGACTTGCATGAAATGTTAGTGATATATGCTTTTAGTTTTGCAAACCCATGCTGTCAATTTACGATGTGTTTTGTAATTGTGGTATTTCTTTTACTTATATTTTCGCTAAAATATGTAGCATATTTAGATAGCTTTGAAGATTGATTCATTTATTTGATTATAAATAATCATAATACTATGTTTACCATTGTACCTTTTTGTTCGAAAAATTGAATTTTCATAAGTTTGTGCTATTTACTTCTCATGTTTGATCATAAAATTACCAAATTAACATAGATTCTTACACTATAGCTTATTTATTACATAATGAGAAACAAAAAAAAGATGTAATGGGTAAAACTCAAATTTAATCTTACGTTTATGTATAATGTATAAAAATAATTTTTCTCTAAGACCGAACTATGTAAGAAAATTATAATTACTTGTATGAGTAAATTGTAAATGCATGAAAAAATGACAAATAGCACATTCTCAAGTCTTTTAGGATTGTTTGAATCCTTACCGACCTTTCATTTTAGTGCAACTTTCTTTACAATTGGCCTAAATCATCAAGGTAAAAGACACCAATATATTAGACCGTTGGTTGACACCCATAGTGTTATCAATGACGGAAAACACCTGCTAAGTTTCATTAACTTATTCAAAGACACATGCTAAGAATTCCTACCATAAAATTCCCCATATAGGCACTAAAATACATTTTTGGTACATTAAAATACATTCATGTATTATCTAAATCAACAACTCAACTTAATTATACATTCATACCATGAGCAGGCGTAGAAAATCCTTCCATGAAAATCATGTGTTGATACTTAATCCTCCTCTAAAAACGCACACAACAAATTGCATTACACTTTAGTGTGTGTGATAAGATCATAAAACTGCAAAAACCACTTACATGTTGCATTATAGTTAGGATAACAACAAAGTTAGTTATAACATCAAATAAGAAAACTTCAGATTAGAACTAAAGGGGTGTTTGGTTATGCTTACTAAAGATGCTTCTTGGCTTATTTAATTACTATAACACAATAAGTTTATGATAAATCTATAAGCTTTATTGAGAAGCTTAGTACAAATCCCTGAACTCACAACTAATTCTATCATAGCTTAGTGTGTTTATAGTAAAAACATAAATATTAAGTGTAGAAGTTTTCAATAAAACATTAAAAAAATGTTACTAAAAGTTGGTGTGTATAACAAAAAAGTTAAACAATAAAAAGGTTACTAAAAACTGTCAGCTATATAAGGCATAAAAAGTTCTGTTGAGGTCTCTTCCGGATTCTATCCAGAAATAAAAAGAGGTTAACACATAAATCATAAGTATAAAAGAATGGTTGTATCTCACATCCGTGACAACTCAATGACATTATCGCAGTATAGTAACGTAATAACCTGATTAAAAACTATATGTTCTTGCTTAATAATTCTCATGTACATACTTTAATTCCTTTACAACGGCCAACTATTACTTTTCTTTTTTCTTTTTTCTTTGGATGAAACATCACATCAATGAATAAAGTTAGGTTATCACCAACGTAGTTTTTCTTTTTTTGATTTAGGAGGTGATTGTTATCAAATAAGGATTATGATGTGTGCATTTTTTTTTTAATTTAAGGAAAACACCTTCGAAATTAAACAATGATGATCTAACCGATGTGTTTGTTAGCTTTTAAAAAAAATAGCTTTGTATAACGTTTTTAACTGACAGACATGCTGAGGTTGATGTTGATGTTATTATTTAACTTTAACTATTGATATCATGTTATATAAAATATGCGAGTTTAGTAGCACATAATAAGCGTTAATGAAGTTAAATATGCTCCATAAAGTTTTTAAAATGTTTTTATTGATTTTCATGTATAAATTTTAAAATTTCATAAGTCGTTGTTATAAGTAGAATCGCGTATATTTATTTTCATATCACAGTAACTCGTGCTTACCATTTGATATTTATATTCTCGTTACCAAAAATTTAGCCGTATTTAATATTCAAACCTGTGTACGCATAAATTAAAATTTTAAATAGAATAATATGAGTCCTTATTTAAAAAAATATTCTAACGGATGAAAGTCTAAAACTAACAATATTAAAACTAATTCGCATATTTACGAAATTTTATAATTTTAATTGATGAAAGTCTAAAAACTAATACTAATACTCATGTATCGCGTATATTTGTTTTCATATCACAGTAACTCGTGATTACCATTTGATATTTATATTCTCGTTACTAAAAATTTAGCCGTATTTAATATTCAAACCCGTGTACGCATAAATTAAAATTTTAAATAGAATAACATGAGTCCTTAATTAAAAAAATATATTCTAACGGATGAAAGTCTAAAACTAACAATATTAAAATTAATTCGCATATTTACCAAATTTAGTAATTTTAATTAATGAAAGTCTAAAAACTAATACTAATACTCATGTAATTTTAAACAAAGTTAATATTATAAAGTATAAGGGGTATAAAGTGTAAGGGGTTATTTGTGTTTTTTCTAAAGTTATTAAAAACATGGAAACTTGTAATTTTAAACTTAGCTTTATATAATTTATTTAAAATTCAACCACTAAAGTTTTATTAATTACTTACTCTTTTATTAAGTTTCTGTTTTCATAAGTTTGACACCTATATTTTTATGCATATTTTTCCTTAACCAAATTTTTCCACCAAATTTATTAAGTTTGACCAAAATCAATACAATTTTCACTTTCTATTGACCAATCATATCGCTCGATTTCGCCTACGTGGCAAAATCGAGCTCTCATACTGGTCTAATTTTTTTTCCAATAAGAAGGGTTTTGCAAAAACACTCCGAAATGATGTAATTCTTTTATTATATGAAAGATTAGCATGCAAGTTGGCGTGGCACAAGGAAGAGCAAATGAAGTTTTGTGTTTATCTTAGTTTTTATAATGATAGTTTACGATAGGGCAAGTACCATATTAAAGCACTATACTTGCCAAGAAAGTCATTTTTGTGTATCGAACAAATTTTTTTCCTCTTTGAAGTACTGAACTTTCATTTTTTGGCCTCTTTGAGTCACTTTGTGACACTTTTGCCCCTGAATTTTTAATAATTCGATGGGCAAAAACGACACAAAATGCCTCAAAGAGGCCAAAAATGAAAGTTCAGTACCTCAAAGTGGAAAAATTTTTGTTCGATACTCAAAAGTGTATTTTAGGACAAGTATGATACTTTTTTATAGTATTTGCCCTTTACGATATAGAGGGTATAGTTTAATCCCGGTAATTGCTAATGTTAATCCCTTAAGTCACGAAACTTAAAATAGGGCAACCTAAAAATGTAATACTTATAAAAATGTTAAAACTTATCAATATACTCTATATTAGTACATTCGATGGGTGATAAGTTTAACGGAGAGCGTAAACGTTGATAAAACCTAATAACCTAGGTTTGAGTACGGATATTACATAAAGAGTATAATGTTTACGTAAAAATAATAAAGTGGCTATAGTTCATATAAAATATGACTACTGGTGAAAATAGAGTATATTGGACACATAGACTTATCATAGTCTTGTGTTAATCGCGAGGAAAGTTTACACGATTAAACTTTCGTAACTAATAAAGTAATAACATTAAATAATAAAAGTAATATTATTTAGTATAAAAGTACTAATAATTAACATTAAATAGTTAAATATAGATAGAGGTGAACAAAAATGTTCAAAGTGTAATAATTCAAAGCCGAGTAAATTATTTAACTTGGGAAGTTACCGGTTAACTACCGATTACCGTACTTGCTTTTACGTTACGGTAAAAGTCGAATAGTCAAAGGGCAAAATAGTCATTTTGCCTTATGAAAATTTACGGGTTGCTACATTTAACTAGAGAGTAATAAGATTCTAAGTAAACACCTTCACTTATCATACGAGTTCACCAATTTATTTTTATGTATAATTAGTTTAATTTAGTTTTACTTAGTTTAATTGTAGTATAAAAACCAAACTCTTCAAACCCTGGGATTTTTACTTGCTTTCTTATAAATACAAAAACTTGTCATCTCTCACCTTTAGATTTAATTCGTCATATACTTCGAGCCTTCACATAACTATTCCCCTAGAGAACGATCAATCCCCCGTGTCTTACCTATACTACACTACAACGGTTAGGTACACTATACAGGAGGATTGTAAAACTTAGTGGTTTTGCAAAATTCCGTATCAAGGTTTTGCCGCCGCTGCCGGAGAATAGTTTAGGTTTTGTCAACGTCCTACCCATACGTGTATCAAGTGAAATTTTTCTTTTTATTTTCTTAGCTTTCTCGTAGTCTATCTTATATTTGTTTCTTTTGTTCGTAAAAACTTTTCTCCAATTCGAGCTTTAGCGATTTCGCCGCTCGAATTGTAGGGGAGTATTAGATGATAAATAAGCCCAAGTCCGTTTGTGGGTTTAGGGTTTCTAAGATTACCTTTATATATTGTGGCTTAGTGAAAATCATAACCTACGGGGTTTTCCTTGTCTAATAGGTTTTTCATATGTTTAACTATGCCCCAGCCAAGGCCATCACAACACAGCCGAGGAAATAGAGGCCGTCCATGGCCGTATTTTAACCATTATTAGTGTAAGCAAAGCCTGAAGTTTAAATGTACTTGATTTGCAAATTGTTATCACCTGTGAAAAATTAGTATAAACTAACCAACCTGTTCGGGTTCCAAACTTTTTGACCATTGATAAGGAACAAAAATTTATGGATTTGATGCGGTATAAACGATCTACAAATAGAAGCCACAACTTATCTTCTATAACGAAAGACAAACACTAATAAAGAAAGGCATGTGCGCACATGTCTAGAATTGACACGAACCGTAACGATTATTACCTTATTGGAGCCAATTTACAACACGTGATCAGCAGTGTGAATGTGAATGGACACAAGAACAAAGTGAGGAAAGTGAAAACAGTAAAAGCAACAATATGAAAGAGGTAACTTTACCCGGTTGTGCAGTATAACAAAATATATGTAAAAAAAAATGTTACTTAACCATCTCATACTCTTTTGTCATTCTTTTGGAATGCGTACGCATAAGACAACATACAACATCATACAATTAGAGTATAAAGGTGATGTAGTACATACAGAACCATCAAGTTCAATGGAAATAGATAGACATATATCGGTCAAAACTTTCTAAGAAGGAGAATTATATAGGTAGAACGTTCTGCTGATAATACGTAGTTAACATAGAGCATATCCATAGAGTAATACAAACATTCGATCAGGACAAAACAACAGAAAAATAAGTATGTGGTAAGTCAACCATCACACTCATGACATGCTTCAGTTTTGGCAAGCAAGCCGACCTGCTCATCTGGTCACCTGTAAGCAAACTAAATATGCACAATCCATTTTTAATAGCTGTGTTTGTCTAAAATCATAAGCAAAAATGGAGACAGGTGTTTGTGAACTGGATTTAAGAACATTTGGATGTCAGTCACTTATATGAAACCTTTGATTGTCTTTGGTGCACAATACTTACTGGAATTGACTGGTGAATAAATGACTTGTTACTTTGTTAGGCTTGGAAAAAAATAACAAAGACAAAAAAGGGTCGCTCTTTTTTTAGTTTTATTGTCTGTGAAAATGAACTGGTAGAACAAAAACAGAATGAAAATTGTTCATGATTTTATTTAGGGAAATGATTTGCACACTCATAAATTTGATTGGTACACTCAATGTACAAACAATTAAAGGAGTTTATATTTATAGTACAACTGTTTAATGCATGTTTTGAAGTGTCAAAATCAAATATGAGAGTGTGCAAATCGCCTCCCATTAATTTATTAATTAGTTCAATAATAGTTTTAAGAGTGATGAAAAAGAAAAGTTAAAGCTCAGAAGCACCTGATTTATATCTGAAAGAACATATACATGTGAAGGACCCAACCTTACACACGAAGTGCAGATATCATCATAGCAAGCCGGGAATCGAACCCGGGTCTGTACCGTGGCAGGGTACTATATTCTACCACAAGACCAATGGTGCTTTGTGTTACTTTTGTATGTCATCCTCATTTTAAATCATTTAAATTGTTTCAATTTATTAGACCACTAGACCACTGGTGCCTTGGTGCATTGCTACTTATTCAAACTGTTTCAATTTATTTTAGATATTTTGGTTAAAGATTGATTGTGCACATTAACAATCAGTCAGACTATATAGTACGTCCACCCGGAATTATTCTTGGTGTTTGGTTATATTGAATATTTCATTGTGTTTTTGTTAAAGCTTAGGCCAACTTAACTAACTCAGACATCCAAGTATCCAAATTATTAACTGAGCCCCAGCCAATTCAATCACAACACAAAACACTGCCAAGGAAATAGAGGCTGCCCATGGCCGTATTTAAGCAAAGCCCGAAATTTACACGTATGTGGTTTGCAAATCACTAT
Source organism: Artemisia annua (assembly GCA_014162995.1). Classification (NCBI taxonomy): domain Eukaryota; kingdom Viridiplantae; phylum Streptophyta; class Magnoliopsida; order Asterales; family Asteraceae; genus Artemisia; species Artemisia annua. Next base: position 228,899 of record LBNU01009947.1, on the reverse strand, counting down.
CACCTGTGTAATAGTCAGTATATAAACTAACCAATCTGCTCAGATTCCGAACTTTTAGGGCTTTGCTTGGAAGATCAAAGATGCATATGAAAAACCCATGAGGAAGAAAAGAGAATTTATGACATTACACCATCGTAAAAGCGTTAAGAGAGAGAATCGCAGCAAACCTAAACATTTTGCTTTGAAGATGAGCCACAGCCTATCTTTGATAACCAAAGACAAGCACAGATACAAAAAGTTATAAGCACACATCTAGAATTGAAAGGAAGGCACCAATTTCTACCAATTTACCTATAGATATTTCATATTTATATGTATACACAAGTGATCAGCAGTAAAAACCAACATCAACAAGAAAGAGGTATACTATACAACAGAGAAATAAGTATGCCGTGCGTCAACCGTCACAATTCATGTAAAACATGACATGTTTCAGTATTAGTGAGCAAGCCGACTCTGCTCATCTGGTCTCCTGTAGCAAACTACATATGCACAATCCTTTTGGTCATGATGCAAGCCTATGGTGCATACGAAGAACCCAATCCATTTTGCATAGCAAAATGTCTTGATGGATTCCTTTGTGCATTACACTAACCCATAACTGCCTGTCCAAGAAAGATTTTCATTTTCAAGTACATCACCACATCCAACCTAAACAAGGTTCACATGAGAACACGAAGTATGATAAACCAGACTCAAAGAAGGCTAAAAATGAGCACAGCCATGTAACCAAACACACTGAAGAAGCAAGAGCATAATTTATAAACAAAAGTTATGAGAAAAAGAAGATAAGATTTTAAACTTTGTCCATTATAACCATGGACTGTAAGTTTAGCAGAAATATTCAATAAGCATAAGAGCCAATAAGATTTTTAACAGCTTGCCGACGTTTCGCCATTTGGAGTGAAACCAAGCATCATTCAAAATTCGTTAAATCAAAACTACTTGGGAATAACAAAGTTATACTAGCCTAAACATGAACCTCGTCACCGTTACGAGCATGACTGAGCAATTTATCATCCAATCTCAACTTTCATCTTCACTATCAAAACTTAAAACGTGAGGTAATATCAGGACACTTAATGTTCGGAGGAATAGTGAAACCTTTGGCTTTCAAGCAAGAGAGAGCCTGCCAATAAATAAAAAATAGTAATGAGAAAAATGTTGCTTAACAGCAAACAAACATCCAAACTAAATGGATTAGATCTAAGCAGCCAATAAGCTAAACAATATGAAAAACACACCAAATAGCTAACTGTAGATATTCCAACGGCCCAACATCTCACCAAGTCCAACATATAAGCCCAACTGAGGTTCCATTCTAAAACCAATTGGTGATAGAAGGAGTAGCCCACCAAGCTTATATGTTAACTTTGAGATTATAGTTCTACCGATGTGGGATTGGGTTTGTATACCCAACAATCCTCCCCTCAAACCCAAACCACCATGGGCCTCCCCTTCGACTATAGCCACGATCCCACCTTTTTCATACCGCCGACCTTTACCATCGGAACACACCGCCTTTTACCGGCTTCCTTTCGGTACAAGGTTTTTCCGGGATCCACTAATACCGTCGAACCGGGGTCTAATTGAGGGAACACCATCCACATCATCGTTGGGCCAAACCTGTCTCTGATACCACTTGTAGATATTCCAACGGCCCAACATCTCACCAAGTCCAACATATAAGCCCAACTGAGGTTCCATTCTAAAACCAATTGGTGATAGAAGGAGTAGCCCACCAAGCTTATATGTTAACTTTGAGATTATAGTTCTACCGATGTGGGATTGGGTTTGTATACCCAACACTAACGAACTGTAGTTCTCATAAAGACACAAACCGCCAAAAAAAATAGAGAATTGTACCTTTGAACAGGAAATCCCAATTTTAAGTTCCTTGACATGGCAAAGGCTTAGTATAAGCCCTTTAAGCATCTCCGTTTCCACATGTTTAGGCCTTGTCTCATCAAACAAACGATTAGTAAAATCTAAGTCAGCTTTGACCAAAGAAGAAAAACATTTAGCAACAAAAGCTTCCTTAAAAAAGAACTACCCTCGACTTTCAGTGTCAAAATATTAGACGCATTGAGTTCAACATCTAGGATACCTTCAAAATCCAGAATGTACCCAGAGAACACCAGGTTCTCAACACTGTTAGAAGAAATATCAATCCGCTTAAAACCATAGTAATCATGCAGCTTAAAACTTTCCAACAAAGGACTTCCGGATAATATATTTTCAATCACCCCTTCATCTAGTTTAATTCGCGTAAAACACAAAGTTCTAAGTTTATTCCAACTAATCGCATCAATTGGTTCAAATGCACTCAGTGACAATGATAATTTAAGACATACAAAACATGAATTCTTAAAAAGCATTTCATCCAACTTAAACGACACTTTCGTTTGAATATACTCAAATGATAAATCAAGCTCCTGGACATTACACTTAACCGCGTAACGAATATAATCATTGACCCGTGACTCAAACTGGGACTTGTAGAAGGTATGAAGTTGGAATTTCTTAAGAGACAAGTGGCGACATTGAGCTATGGTTTTGTCCACGGATGAAAAGAAATCGTTAAGGGTATCGAAGTAGAATCGGCGTAGTAATGATGGCATTTGCGGTACTTGTCGTGTATAAAAATGAGATTAGGGACTAAATGCCAAAGATGTTCCCATCTTTTGGAGAGTTTACTTGTTTTAATGGCGTGTTTTGTTGTGGGTAAAAAAGAGAGTATTTCAAGTAGTAAGCAATCTGGTAAATCACTTATTCGATCTTCTCCTTCTTCTTCGAGTTTGATTTGTCTGGACTGGTTTTTACAACAAGCACATGAACTGAAAAAAAAACATCAAGGGATAAAGCTAAGACAAACAAAATATTTCAAAACGAGTAGACAAACCCAAAAGATGAAGTAAAATATATATATATTGAAACTTACCTACCCCCAAAATGAAAAACGAGTAGTCATAAAAAATTAAATAAAGACTAAAAATAAATAAATAAAAAAGACTTTTGGTATGTCAAATATATATTATAGGTGATATTATCCTAAATAGATAATGAGTAACTCTATTACTATTATAGGATATACATATAGTATAGTATTTTTAGTTACTTATGTACCACATAGTATATTAGTATATATATAATAAGACTTTTAGTGAAAATGGGGTTGATGATGGAAAGGTAGGTGGTGGTGAAAAAGAAAAATATGAGAATAGTAGAATGGGCTTTTCAATTTCTTAGTTAAAATTTAGAAAATGAGAATTTCATTTCTTTTTTAAATTGTTGGAAAAATGTGAGACTAAATGGATTTTCAATTTTTTCATTTCACATGAAAAATTTTCTAGAAAAATGAGATATTTTTCACCAACTAAACACACCCTAAATTTGCTTTATATGAAGAGGCGCTTATTTAATTAGGAGCGGTGATACACAAAAATAAAAACTTAATATATTTATTTCATGACAAGTGTTATATATTTATTTTTTTTACAAGTAATGTTTCTTCACCATTGAGACCATTGTGAGCGTATTATGTCACACCCCCAAAATATCGTAGCGGAATGATAATCGGGGTATGACTTCATAACACAAAACACAAGGTATAAAATAATAAAGAAGTCAGTAAATGAAATCCACTCAAACATCGTCATAGGTCTTACAAATCCCACAACTCGGGATGAATACAAGTCAACAAATACATAAGTCTACACAAACAACAAAACAATAATGAAGTACTAAATGCAAAGCTCCATATGAATACAACCCAAGAGGGTCTTGACTTAAGTCTTGCTAGGTAAGGCAGGAACTCAAACCTCCTTAAGCAACGTTTTTGTTATCACCTGAAAATAGATACTAGAGAGAGTCAACATAAAGTTGGTGAGCTCGTAGGTTTAAGTTGTAAACCATGTTGTTATGTGTAATATAGAGTAGGACAATAGTGAGTAAGATATACAATTATTGGCACTTAATGAAACCACAAGCTTGCAACAACTGAGTCTCACGATTGTTATGAATCACTTGATACATATAAAATTCACCAACTCTCAATAGTCAAGGTGGGGGTGTCAGCCCAAATAGTACTATCAATTTTGAGTTGGCTCAAAAACCGGAGTTAAATAGTTGTGCATACTTGAATAACAAAATTTGAATAAAACAACAAGGCACATTTTGCAATCAAAACGCATATCATGTCCAAATATGAAAGCAATGTATCACAGCATGAAAACATTTATAATATCACTTGAGTACCATTTTCCCCCAAGGAAAACATAATAAAAAGATGCTACGAAAACTCACCTCAAGCAAGTATTATAACCGGTAAAAATAGTAAACGTTCAACGAAACTTTAACCGCCGCGACCAAAGAAATAAGTCGTCTTAGAAACAATTCGATATGTACTAAATGCATATGAGTTTTATGATGTTTTATCGCCCTTATATACTTGTGAGATTTTACAAAGTTACATAACTCAATCATTTAAGAAAAATATTGAAAACGCGTTTTTAACTCATAATAAACTCTAAAAAAATTAAGTTTTGTTAACTTTTAAGTTTATCCCGACTTCATTTAAGCGTATCTAATTCGTTTTAAGCCCGTTTTTCTTCGTTAAACTTTCTAAACGTGGGTGGACTTGTCTAATTTTATTATTTCAAAGTTTCGGTTTGTGAAAATAAGTTTTGGATGTCGTTTACATTAAAACAAAATTTAACCTCTTGTACTCATTTTTTATAAAACTTTCATTGTAATCGTTTTATTTATCACTCGTTTACTAGACCCGTCTTTCAAAGGCCTAGGTTCATATATTTCAAGTCTACTTCCCAAAAATACCAGCCACTCAACTTAGTTCCTTACAAATTATTTTATAAAATAAAAAAACAACGTAAAAAGGTGTCAAGGTTGGTAAAAATCAAAATATTAGACCTATGGTCCCGGGGCCGTAGCTCCTTCCTTATTTATCGAAGACCAGAATTTTCCATCTACGAAAAGGTATCAGACTGCTCTACAATAATTATTCACATAATTTTTACATAACTAGGCCTTAGGGTAGTCATTTTTCCAATTTTCAAATAGTATAAGATTTGTGTCGGTATTGAGTAACTTTTTTTGTGTGCTTTATTAAAAATAACAAATCAACTCAAAAAATTATAAAAATTTCTAGAAATCAACCTAAGACATATATATAGGTACATGAAAATTGGTAAGGTCCATAAAAATGTCTAGGTGGGATTTCAAGATCGAAACTTGCAGCTGAAAAGTTGGGACATAAACTGTTTTGGAGCAACCTAACTTTTTTTTAAACTTTTTCAGCACCACAAGTATATGCAAGAGGTAAGATGATCATGTAATGATGTGTAAATGTAAAAGAAGTATAGAAATGAATTTTTGATGCTTACAATGTGTAGTGAATGAATGGAGCACAATTTACCCAACAACAACTAGCTAAAACCCAAATTAAGCTTCCAAAAGCCCAAGTTTATGCACCCTACTTGTAAAATCTTTAAACCAAGTTTAACAACAAAAAAACAATACCCTTGTTTTATTGTAGTGTTTCAGCCGTGGGATTAGGAGAGAAAACAAGAGGTTATATTGTGTTTGTGGTGTGTGAAATGAAGTCATAATTTCCTAGTTTATATAAGAGTAATTGTGGAAATTTGAATAGTCAAATTCTATGTCACAAGTTAGTGTATAGGCAAAGATGGAAAAAGCTCATATGTTGTATGTTTAGGGGTGGATTTTGTGAGGCTCAAGAGAGGAGAATAGTTGCAAGTCTTGCGACCTTGTAGTGCTAGCAAATTTAGGGACAATGGTGTTTTGAAAATTTTGTTTTTTTTTTCTTTTTTTTTATTGTGGCGGTTATGTATCATAAAAATGGGGTGTTTATTTTTTTTGAATTTTGAGTGTAATAAGTGTAGTATTATGTACATATTACAAGGGTGATGAATTGGTTTGGTTATTGCATGCATGCATGAGTTTAAATGTAAAATGTAAGTGTTTTACGTAAAATTTAAAAATTAAAATGCATAGACTAATAAAACATGATTGTAAAAGTAATATAGTACATTTCTAACGTAGACTAAACTTAGTCTAGTGTCGGTTTACGTTTAACATTGTTTTCCGGTTTACGCGATTTAACCTAACGGTCATAGGTTAAAGTAAATGTTCGAATGTTCAAAATAAATAGTTTTGAATTTAAAGACAAGAAATGACCTGAAAAACGCGAGTTGCTACACATTAGGTACCCTATGGTTCTATGAGAAAAATTTTGTCACCTTAGCACTTTTTCCCATACCACTATAATCTATCACACCACACATAACACCCCCTCCCTCCTATAACGCCATTTCTAGTACCATGAGACACCCCTGAACCCTACTTACTTAATGTATACAAAAGAGGGGAAAAAAAAGGACCGCTTAGCTGGTCACCATGGAGTGAGGCACGAAAATGCCACCCTCGGTGTCCTTGTAGCGCCATGGGAGTCCTGTAGGAGGGCACCAACCCAAAACGCCGGGGTACCGGATGCTCTGAATGTGTGTGTCACACGTCACCCAAGGAGAAAAGGAGGAGTAAGTTGTAAGGTTGCTCACCACTCGGTACCCATGCATGTTTTTATTATTTATTTGATTTGTGAGTGTGTATGGGTATTTTTTGGGGTATGTTTGAAAGGTGAGTGGAGTGGTGACCATTATAGGTGAAAGGTGAAGGTGGGAGGAGTGATGATGTGTTGAATGGTGATGTGGTGTTGTGGTGAAAGGTGAGGGTAATGTGACCATTGTGCTTAGTCTAACTCTGTATACATCGCAGTTCATTTCGTATAACAAATTGATTTTTTATAAACTATAAAATTTAAGAATAAATATTTTTTATAAACCTCAAAAACCACTAAATGGCATAGTGGTAAGGTCTTTGGAATCCTCACAAAAGGTTAGGGTTCAAACATTGTCAGGTATGTGTATCTCGAGGTTGTTAGGTAAGGGTCGAAAACGATGTCGAGATTAACCCGATAAAACCATGTATATTTTAAGCTAGAAGATTCAGTGAAACTATTCCATATTATATGAAAACTTCACTTATAAATATGGCACTAATTCTGAATTGTGTTATACTATCATAAAACCATGATAGTTAATTAGTGAAAGTCAAATCACTAAAAGGTTTCGGTTGCATTCTATTGGTAGAAATTTTACACCTTCCATTCCATAGTTAGAAGGATGTTTAATATGATGGATACATAGACTTTCTATAGCAATAATACAACTCATAAGTTTCCAACAAAAAAATATTTTCAATCACACATGCATCTAGTTTAATTTGCGAAAGAAACAAAGTCCTAAATTTATTCTAACTAATTGTACCAGTTAGTTTAAATACACACATTCCAAAATTAAGACACATAAAACATGTATTTTTGTAAAAAGCATTTCATCTAACTCAAATGACACGTTCGTTCAAATAGGCTCAAATGATAAAACAAGCTCTTGGACATTGCACTTAACAACCTAATGTAGGAAATTTAGTGCAATTAAGGTTTTCAGGCCACATCTGGTAATGTGTCTGAAGGTACGGAGTGTACGCTCATCATGTCACTGAACCACCTTGACTCTACTAGTAGTAAAATGGAATTCAGGCCGTTGATGGAATCAAGGATTTTACTCTTCAATGAGTGACACTCTGATGAATTCATCAGGCTGACATAAGTTTAGTTCAGCGAGCTAAACTCTTCAGTTTAGCTCAAGGAACAACTTCATCAGGGAGTCATCTCATTCAGAGTTCCACACTGAATGAGTACACTCAAGGAGTAAGCTCCTTCAGGGGCAAGCTCTTCAGCGAGTAAAATATGTTGGACTGAATTCAAACTTACTTATATCACAAGTTCAATAATGGAACCCTAATTTGTGGCTTTAGCGCTGCTGGTAAAGAAGTTGAATGGTTGAAAAACTTGATTTTTGAGATTCCATTGTGGCCTAAACCTATAGCACATATTTTAATCCATTGTGATAGTACAACTACATTGGCAAAGGCTTGCAGCCAGATGTACAATGGGAAGTCTAGACATTTAGGTGTCTGACAAATCATGATTCATGAACTTATCATGAATGGGGTGGTTTCTATAGAGTTTGTTAGATCTCAACAAAATTAGATGATCGCTTGACGAAGAGTTTGGCTAGAGACTTAGTTTTAAAGTCTACTAAAGGGATAGGTTTAAAGTCCAACTTAGTCACTAAATGTTAAGACACCCAATTCCTTCCTAAGGAAACTTGGGAGCTGAATTCAATGTGGAAAGCTTGATGTTCAAGGGACTAGAGCACATATATTTGCATATCATCCTAAGGATGTGCTCAGACCTCCTAAAGGATAGACTGAATGGTTTTCTTCTTAATAGTTCATTTTGAAAAAGTGCAAGAGCAGGTGCATGAATAAAGGGAACTACCTATGTAAATTTGAAGTTTTGCCGCTTCAGATAGCTTTGGGCTTTTGGCTCTTGAAACATTCATGAAATGGATATGGACAAATAACTTATGTTATGTCAGGGGCATTTAAGTGTTTGAAAACTATGTGTGTATGTTATCTTTAGTTATTCAAATGGGTTAAAGGGTTCAATTCTTCGAACACCTTGATTCTTGGATATTTGAACGTGTAAGTACTAAGATGGAAATTCAATTTTCAAGAGATTTTAATTTATGCATTGATTTTGTTTTAATGCTTATATTTTCATGCAAAAAGAATTCTACTAAATTGGGGAGGATTATTAAAAATTTAGTGCAATTTAGGGCTTCAGGTCACACCTGGTAATCGATCTGAAGGTACGGAGTGTACGCTCATCAAGTCACTGAAACATCCTGACTCTGCTAGTGTTAAAAAGGAATTCTGGTCGCCGATGGAATCAGAGAGTCTACTCTTCAGTGCGTGACATTATGATGAATTCATGAGGCTGATGTAAGTTTAGTTCGGTGAGCTAAACTCTTCAGTTCATCTCAGGGAACGACTTCATCATGGAGTCATCTCTGTAACACCCCAACCCAACAAGGGTAAAAGTGCTACATTATGGTGACATATCAAAGCATATACAGACATACAACATATGTATTACAATTGAATTACAAAGGTTACAAACGTTTCATGATAAAGGAATACATCTCCGAATCTTAGAAATACAAAAATGATAATCTAAAGTCTTATCAAAACCACTTGGAATATAACCACGCAGAATCTTCTCTAAACTCCTATTTGCA
>LBNU01009947.1:173674-217703 GCA_014162995.1 Artemisia annua | reverse complement strand
TGCCGAATTTTTGGTGAAATAGGTGAGACCAAATCAGAGCTTTTAGTAGTTTCCAAGTTTACATCATTTACTTATTTAATTTACAAGTTATGTACAACATTTTATTCATTTTGGGCTTATAAATAATAATTAAACATGTCATACATTTTATACAAGTTTTAAATAACTTAAATGTCCCAAAAAAAATTAATAAGTATCATTTTGTTAAAGTTTTCCAAGTGTTTGGGATTTTATTTGTATTTTATTATAGCTTTTTTTAAAAAAAAAAATTCAAGTTATAAGGGCATTTTGGTAATTTTGCAAAGTTTTAAATTTCAGGTATTACAATCTCATTCTGGGATCTACACTAACCGAGTACACTCAAGGAGTAAGCTCTTTCACGGGAAAGCTCTTCAGCGAGTAAAACATGTTGGACTAAATTCAAACTTACTTGTAATGGTTTTGGCCTATTTAAGGGCAGTTATAACTGCAACTTAATGACCACGCTTAACGATCATGTAACCAATATTTCCTATAATGAGGAACATTATGATGCAATTAATGTGCCAGTTAATTATCATAATTTCATATTGGGCTTTGAGTTTTCTATAAATACTAGTCATGAAGACCCGTGCATTGCACCGGCCTATATGTAAGTGTTCATAGTGTATTCTTCAGCCTTTATTTTTACTATTATATAAGTTGTTATGGTAGCACCTTTTCTAAAATAGTTTATTGACGTGTTATATTAAGTATTTATTTAGGCTCTTTTATTTGATACTTTGAACTTGTGTATGTCATGAGCTTTTTTTTTTACCTAAAACGTAAAGTGCAAGGGTTTATTTTGTTATAATTGAAAATTTTTCTTTGAATGATGCACATGGGTTGTATAGAAGTTTTCATAGATTTAAAGTACGTGCGATGCACATGGGCGGTATAGAAGTTTTTATAGCTTCATATTCGGCATTTATTTTCGTCATTTTATATTAAAGTTGTCATGGTGCCACACATTTGCTAAGCTTTATATGTATTTAAAATACTTTATTGAGTTGCACATGAGCTGTATATAAGTTTTTATAGCGTAATCTTCAGCACTTATTTTCGTCATTATATATCTAAGTTGTGATGGTATCACATTTCTAAGCATGACACACATTTAAAATAGTTTATTGACATTAAAAGAGTATATGTGAAGAGACTTTTTTCAAGATGTTACATTGAAAAGAGTCTCTTCACATGTAATTTTTTAATATGTATAAGTTACATAAATTATTTTAAATATGAAGCGATGACATTAATGTTGTAGACCTTTTATATTCATCCCCGTGTGATGCACACAGGTTTGGAGTGCCTGAAACTCTTATTTTTTGTGAAAGACAGACTTCGTTGTTTAAATAAATTACATTATTAAAAGTGAACTATAAAACAAATTTCCTTTTTGACAAAACTATAAAAACATTAAACATTAAAGTAATTAGTATATTCAAGAGTATAAATTATAACTCGTATAATAAAAAATCAGATCTAATGACCCAAGTCCGAATCATAAACCCGCTCCAATCAATCAATAAACCCGACATTTAACTAAACACAATTTTCTTCTCCTTTATATACTTCTTCGTTTTAGAAGAATCTCATTGTTAAGATGATAGTGTGAAGATATTTTTATTATATACTACCATTTTCAATATGTAACATCGACATAATTTACACAGTCATATCAAATATCAAAGTCACACAATATTCCAATACGTTTAATTAAGAAAGTGACATTAACACACTGCAAGACAAAAAACTACATTAAGAGCAAAAATATTAAAATGCACCAACAAAGTGTAGTAATAATTATTGACTAAAAATTGAATGCTCGTCATCTTATTTTCAATAAACTTACTTGCTAACGAATCAATAGTATTAGCCCGTTTATCGGTATTACATAAAGTAAAATATTGCATGTTTAATTTGTAACGTACTATTAATATGAATGCTAAGTATTCATTCCACCGGTGGCCGTGGCGTTGTTCTTGTTGTTGTTATTGTTGTTGTTGTTCTTGTTGTTGTTGTTTTTGTCGTTGTTGTTCATTGGCCTTTTGCATGTTTTGTTCTTGATACAATTTTTGTGACGTCTCGATCTCTTTCTTTAATGCTTCTTGACGCGCTGCAAAAAATAATTAGATATAGTTGATCGTTAGTAACTTAAATACAGTTAATCAATATATTGCATTTTCGATCAAAGTGAAAATGTTCGTGCATGTTTCACTTAATTGATAAGACAACGATGTGTAGGATCTCTTAAACCATTAGAGAAGATGATGTTACTACCAAACCTCCTAAACACCATCTTTATGTCCTACATTGTTACACACACAAAACACACGTGAAATTTACATAAAACAATAAATCAATATGCTAAATAAGTAAGACGATATGATGCTTACTTTACCACCATAATAAGTTGTAGCCCAACGTGCACGCGGTGTGGAGAAAGTTGTGGTTTGTTGTGTGTGATTTTTGACACATTATATAGTTGATAAAATATTTGTAACTCATGGACGGGAAGGTAAAAAGACTAACCACTAATTGGTGTCTTTAATTTATGCATTCATGGCATTTTTGGTTTGTATTCTTTGAGGTTTAGATTACTTCTTGCATTAATGAATTACATTCGATATTAAGCACCTCACTCAATATTAGGAACTAAGTGTATAGGTCATATGTACTTACCACTTAAGCATGAAACTTAAACCAAGGTACTTACACATAAAGCCTCCACATATCACAATCAATTCATGAGACATTTATTAAGACCCCTTTACATTTATAAGACTACTTAGTCTTTTAGTATACGAGACAAGCAGAACCCGTGCTACGCACGGGCTTTTAATCTAATTGTTAATCGCGCGTATTGTTTTTGTGTATTGTCGAGTGCATTTGTATTTTTAGGTTAGTATGTTGTATGAAACGTTTTTAGTTTGTTGTTTAAAAATATAAAAATGGTTGATATTGTTTTGGTTTTTGGTCTTTATATTTTGTAAATGGGGTTGTCGTTATTAAATTGTCATACGCTTGATGTAATTTCCTTTGATTATTTTGGCCTATTACGTAACCCAGCAATGATTTTGCATTATATGGTTTTTACATGGTAATACGGAGCACACTGGCTTTTTATTATTTGTTATAGTATAATTTGCGTTAATTATTTTTGTTATTAGGTTCGTAAGTTGTGTTTGTATTACATCTGCTGTAAGTATGCCATTAGTTGTTTGGTGATTTTTATATTTAATCTTTTTATAACATATTAGTATTTATTTATAAAGTTTATGATTAAAAACTAACGTTAGCTTCATCTCATTTTATTGTACAACTAATTTCATTGAAAATAAACATTGAAGTCTAACTAATATTAATAAATTTTATCAATAAACTCAATTCTAAATAGCTAACCAAATGAATATTAATTAACACACTATTAATAATTCCTAAAACATTTGGACTCCACTATTATGTCTTAAACTTAAGAGGCCTGACGAACCCGTGCGATGCACCGGCTGGGTCATTGGTTGAATTTCTATGTGTTCTGTACGTAATGTTTTTGCAGATGTTTATATACTTTTTATCAAGTTTGCGTTAATGTTTGTATTATAAGTTTTATATATCGGAACATTTATCATTTAGTACTAAATAACTCACGTAAACAATAGATACTTTCGTAGATATTGATGTTAACACATTTTTTTGTGGAAAGTAATTAAATATATCAATATAATTCAGACCCGTGCGATACACAACCTGCATATTTATGTATCATTCTCATTTGTAAACTCAATATATAGGGGATCATGCCATAATGCACATCTACAAAACTTATTTTCAATTAAAAAAAGCAGAGATCATACATGAATATACGGCTTGCACACTCATTTCATCTCTAAACATAAGATAACTATAACCATGGTACATATTTATCTTACCGATAAAAAAGTAATTGGTCCTTTTTTGTTTTGTAACCAATAGTAATCCTTATGTTTATTCATCCTCTAGGCTGGTAATATAACCATCAATGACATTGCATATGCAAAAAAAATAATGATTTCCTACATAGGGACAAACTCGATGTGCATAAGCTGGTTGAAAACCTTATCTATTTTGTCAAGTGAGTCTGTCATTTGCAGGAACCACCCTTTACTTGCCTCGCCTTCCACATATGTCGGCCAAGACAACCAATCACCAATATTTTTCACTTCATCACCAACGACATTTTTGCTATATATCGTTAGATTTTCCCCGAGATCAATCTTCTGGTCTCTTTTAGTCCATTTCTTGTCAAACATCTCAAAACCCACATGCTTCTTATCCACATCATTCCACAATGCTAACTGTAAATCCACTATATTTTCTTCATTACTTTGTGATATACGGCTCGCACCAGTAGCACCATCGTTACTATTATCAACCTCCACCCCTACAACATCTCTTCTTAATGTATCCAACATCTGTTTTCCATTTTTTTAACTGTTTGAATTCATACGTGTTGGCCAAATAAACTCCTTTGGAGAAAATACCAACCATAATTTCTTTAACCAAATGTAGCATTCCTACCATTTTGGCTCTAAACCTGTGATTCCTTGGCAAAGATGATTGCTATATCATGAAATTACGTGGTTCAACTCAACACCCCCATCAGGAAGGTTTTCGTTATCTACCATATCATCTTATATACCACTTTTAAATGTAAAAGTAATTGATCGATATATTGAGAGTAGCTTAAATGCAAAGATGATTGCTATTCTTCTTCCATGTAACATCTACAATCAATAAGTGCCTCAATGAATACGTGAACACCTCGTATGCCTCTCAATAAACACACTTGCACTTCGCAAGTAATTGATCAATAAATTGAGAGTAACTTAATTGCAAAGATGATTGCTATTCTTCTTTCATACTTTATTGCATGGTTATGATTCATTGTATTAGAAGTTTCTCTTAATTGTTAAAATCACTTTAAAAACACCCTCCGAATACCCTCTAAATCAATATAAACACAAATGACATTGTCCTTTAATGATTCCAAAAACAAATAACAAAACTAATTTTTTTGGTTTGACTTTTTAATTTTCTTGAAAAAGTGATTGAGTAAAAAAAATTATTGCCTAACAATGACATGGCGTATATGCTTATAACATGGAAGTTTATTATATGACGAACATTCATTCATACTTTTTTATTTAATAGAGTTTAAATTTTATATTTTAGCATGATCATGATGATAAAAAGGTTAAAAATATAACTTTCACATCATGAGATTACAAAATTAAAGCTCAGGTTAATTAATCCTCCAACAATTCAGTAGTATATAGTATATACATATATATGGATATCAAAGAGTCAAAAAGATTAAACGCAAACAAAATATTAACATTCAAATTCATCCAACTATTGAGTGTCGCAATGGAATCATCAATAAAATTTATGATTATGAGACTGATTAGAGGATGATTCAGCTTCATATATTGTAGACAACCGAAACCTAAAGGACCGAACAGCCAACCGAGTTTGCCTCGATGAATATCTTTGCATTCCATTGGTTGAGCATGATTTCGACACTCCTAAGCTCGAAGACGATTGTTGTTGGCATCTTTCTTGTGAGGAAAGCTTTGCATGAACATAATTGTTTCTCGGTAGTGATCGGTCTCTTGTTTAATCTTTTCTTCTTTCTCCAAGTGGACTTTAAGTTTCTCTTCGTCATATTTTTGTTGTTGCAACTCGAGTTGAGTTAGTTGTTTTGCTTTCTTCCTCTTCTTTTTATTCTAATTCTTTTTTTTTCCTTCATCCATTCCCTGACATTTGGAAAATTGATAATACATATAACAATAGAACTTAACTTTATCCCCCACGAATACTTTTTTTAAGAAAATGAAATGAATGAATTTAAGTTGGCCACCCCCTCCTCATGCATGAGGGGTCAAATAAAATCAAATACATTTTACGTGTATAAATATATTTTGTAAAAGGGAAAAAAAGACATACGGTTGTTGGTGAAGATATCATCTCCTATACCTATCATAAGTGCCTCAATGAATACATGAACACTTCGCATGCCCCTCATAAACATGGATGCTTGACATGGACGTGACATTAATCTTGATTCTCGCATGGCTACATTTTTAACTTCTAAAAACTATGTCATCAATGCTCCTCAAAAAATTGGTGTCATTAATACTCCCCCTTAAATTTTAGGACTCAATCTTATATGTTTATAGATAAGATAAGATGAACACACAAATGCATGGAAAGACATACTAAAATCTAAACATTTAGAAGCAAAGGGTTCTTAGATTTGTACCAAAATTAAGAACATACATTTGGTCTTATCTCAAAGAGATATTCGTGATACCCAGGCATTAAGGTCTAACAGTTTCTTTTCGAAAGTGATCACATGATTCCAAGTGATATACATTACTATTGATTATCTATACCCAACCGGAAACCACAAAACCTGCAACACGTAACCAATATAGTCATTGACTTGTGACTCAAACCAATCATAAACGGTATGCAGTAGGAATTTTTTAAGAGACAAGTGGTGACATTTAGTTGTGGTGTTGTCTACGGACGAAAAGAAGCCGTTAAGGACGTCGTTGTTTAATCCCCGTTTATAAAAATGAGATTAGAGACTAAAGGTCAAAGATGTTTCCATCTTACAAAGAGTTTACTTGTTTTAATGTTGTCTTTTATTGTAGGTAAAAAAATAAAGAAAAAAAGAGTGTATTTCAAGTAGTAAGAAATCTTGTAATTTATTTATTTGATTTTCTTCTTCTTCTTCTTCAAGTTTGATTTGTTTAGACTGATTTTGACCGCCTTCTTCACTCATTGTTGAAACAAAAAATCATAGAATTTTATACACAAGATAGATAGAGATGAAGTTTTAGGGTGTTTGGCCAGCTTATAGTTAGGTGTTGTTTCTTTTTTATTTATTTGTCTTTTTGGAAGCATGTCTAGGTGGGACGAGGATGATACACTATTTCTTTTATAATTTTGTAGTAAAATGATATCTAGTTGTAAAAGGGGTTGAAAAAGGCAACCATTCCAATCTAGAATGCACTTTTAACAAATCTACCATTTTTCTCTTTTAACATTTTCTTATTTCTTTCTCAACCCATCAAAACTTCTTCCTGTCCTGCTACATCATCTCCGACCATTAACCGGAGCTTGACCACCACCATGGTCGCCATCACCTGAACACCGGAACAATATCCCTAATTGGTTATTTTCATGTAATTAATTTTGTTGGAACCATTAGGTAGGTCAAATTGTGGTCTAGTGGTAAAGGCTTAAGTTGTTAAGCGAGCCCAAGTGAGAGTAGTACCGGTTTGGGTGACCGACCGGGAAGTCCTCACTTGGGAACCACAAGCTCTAATAATATCAGGCGAATCGGGAATAGGAGTGGGGTTATCCCCTAAGGAGAGGCTTGCGGTTGGTATCTCTACCTGAGGATGCGGCACTAACTCGAGCCAACAACTAACAACTAACATCTAACAACTAACCGCCATTCAAAAAAAATATTTGATAACTCCTCATTTTGTTAAAATCTAACAATTTGTTTTCTTTATTCTTTACCTTATTAATTAAGTTGTATTATTTTATTGTTAAAACCTTAAATAGAAAAATGTGTTGATTGGTAAAAACCTTATAACCTGTCAATTGATTTGAATCCCTAATTAAATTAAGAAATTAGTGAAGTTTAAATGGGAAGTTGTTGACAATTGTCATGTGCTTTTGAATAAATATTGAATTAATATAGTTGATCACTTTTGAATAATGGAGTTAAACAAGGAATTTTTGCAATATTTGTTCCAAACTGTATAAATTAAAACAAGCAAAAGAAAAATAACTCTATTTGCATATTTCATCAAATTAAAAAATGTTTGCAATTTTTTTGTTACAATAAGGTTATGGAATTTCTTAAAGAAATTTTATTCTTACTTGTTCTATTATGGTATGTGAGAGGAAGAAGAAATGTCGCGAGAATAGAAAGAACAAGATACAACACTTTGGCGTTAAGTGGACATGTGCATACACAAGATTTATTGAGTGGAAACAATACACAATGTCAAGATTTTACGCACCTTTCTCGCAATGCATATGTGTTATTTTACAACATTTCAACGAAAAAAAATTAGTTACATGATAGTAAGCATATAAGCGTCAAAGAAAACATGACAAGTTTTTGAACAACCATCGTACACAATGAACATTTTAGGATGATCAACCAAAGATTTAGACACTCATCAAGAACAATCCATTATTGTTTTCATGAAGTTTTACAAGGAATGATGGAATTCGCCAAAGAAGTCGTATGTCCAACATCCTATAAGAGAAATCCAAACATGTGTGATCGGAACTAGACTTTGAAACAAAAATAAAAAAGAAACAACATTTGTCCTTACTTTCTTATGCCAGACACCCTACATTTATCCAAACATGATCTTTTTTTATACAACATAAAAAAACATCACGTAGTTTGTTCTTCCAACAAGTCCAACGACACACATCCGTGTCTAATTAGATGAAAAGTTTTGACATTCATGAAAATAAGAACCCCGAAGATGAATGACACAACCGATAAATTTCTTAAATAATTACTCCCTCCGTCCTATATTAAGTGTCCACAATTGAATCTTTAGATATCCCAAATTAAGTGTTCATATTTCAACCAATGAGATGAGGCTTTAGTGGGTAAAAATGATATTTGATTGGTGAAGAGTGTAGTTAGTGGAATTTTTTAAAACTTTGTGCATGATGTAAGCGGACACTTAATTTGGGCAGAGGGAGTAGTATTAATAGCACTCACAAGTCACAAACGTTAATGAGAATATGTGATTAACATGTCCATTCACAATGACAAACTACTGCATTAGCGCAATTTCCTTTTGTTCCCGGTCCATGCATTCTTACACACTGATTAGTACATAACGATACTCTACATCCATTATAAATAATATGGTTGTCTTCACACGCCATGGGCAACTCCGTACATGCAAATTAGAGCACAAATCATTAATTAACGCTTTTCGAATACATATGGATTTTTTTGCAAATGTTCGATAAATATATCTACTAGTCCAAATAAATTGCATAACTAACTTACAGTGTCGTCTTAAGTAGGCGGTAGCCCACGGACTTCAAAAATTGAGAGCCCCAAATTTTAACTCATATGTTATTTATAGAGATAAACACATAGTTTTCATGAGAAATGATATATATAGGATAAACTATAAATATCTTGTTTGTATTATATCTGATTTAAAGTTGATTTTTTTCCCATTATAACTTGAGGGTCACATTTTTTATTTCGACCAAGCCACCCAGTTCTCGAAGACGACCCCGCTAACATATAGAACAAGAAGCACAAATTTGCAACAAGAAGAAGGGGAATGAATACTTACCAAATGACATGAAAAACACAAGAAATGTGATCATAATTCAAGAGTTCTTCATATAATTTTTTGTTTTGTTTTCAATTGATATGCTCTCAATGGAGGCATATGCTTATATATGATATTAGGAGGGTAAGATAAGCATTTTAAGACATATAATACGGAGTATACAATTGCATTTATTGTTGTATTTAACTCAACAAATAAAGCTGAAATGATTAATAAGTTATGTATTCAATTCGATAGAGAATAGTAATCTTATCTTATATACTAGTTATAATACCCGTGCACGCACGGGGTTTTTCCAGAAAAATTATAGTATTATCGTTTAAAAACAGATAATCTTATGTATATTTTAAAAAGTTAGAGCATCAACATGTGCGAAACTAAGAAAAATAGTTAGCAGAAATTATAAATATAATCGTGGCATCGACCTTGTATTGTATTTTTGAGCGTGTCTCCTCATAATGTTATTGGGTCAAAGGTTCTTTGATCACATGAGTTTACACATAAATCAAATTTATTTTAAAACTTTTGTTTACTATATGGACATATAAGAATTTAACTGTGAAAATTGTGATATCAGTACAACTTATAAGTATGCATGAGTTTTTCATTATGTATTAATATCAATTAATATTTTGTAAAAATTTTATTGGATGAAAGATTTAACTTATTTTAGTTGTTGTTTAACTTTAACTATTGATATCATGTTGTACAAAATGTGCGAGTTTAGTAGCACATAATGAGCATTGATGAAGTTAAAATATACTCCGTAAAGTTTTTTAAAAATGTTTTCCCGGATATCCATATATAAACTTTAAATAATAATTACAGGAGTCGTATAAGTACAATCGCGTATATTTATTTTCATATCACTGTAACTCGTACTTACCATTTGATATTTCTATTACCGTTAATAATAATTTAACTGTATTTAATATTCAAACCCGTGTACGTATAAATTAAACTTTTAATAAGATAACATGAGTTCTTACTTATATTTAACGTACATATTAAAAAGATATTTTAATAGCTGAAAGTTTAAAACTAATATTTATTTTAAAAGTATTTAACGTATATTTAAACTAATTCGTACGTTTATAAAATTTTGTAAGTTTAATGGATGGAAGTCTCAAACCAATATTAATACTCATGTAATTGTAAACAAAGTTCATATTATAAAGTGTAAGGGGTATAAAGTGTAAGGGGTTATTTGTTTATTATCTAAAGTTATTAAAAAAATATGTAGACTTATAATTTTACACTTAACTCCATATAATTATTTAAAATTCAACCACTAAAGTTTTATTAATTACTTCCTCTTTTTCTAAGTTTTTATTTTAATAAATTAGACACCTATATTTTTATGTATTTTTTTCCTCAATCAAATTCTCCACCAAATTTATTAAAGTTTGACCAAAATCAATTCAATTTTGACTTTTTATTGGCCAATCATATTGCTCGATTTCTCTTACGTGGCAAAATAAAACTCTTCTATTGGTCCAATTTTTTTTCCCATAAGATTGTTCTGTCAAAAAAACTCCGAAATGATGTAATTCTTTTATTATATAAAAGATTATAAAGCTTAAGTAGCTTTATAAATGCAAAGTGTCCACAATAAATGTTTCATGAATTGAAAGTGAAATATGGAGGCTTCATGTGTTAGTACATTGATTTAATAGTCACGCATAAGGGTAAGTACATAGGAGCTGGAATTAGTGATTCGAATAATTGAATGATTAAGTGGCTAAATTTAATGTGCAAAAGGATTTGTGTAAAAAAATTGTACGGTAAAAGGTAGTTTAAGCAACATCAAAAGTATATCAATTACACAATATTGGGTGGCTTAATTTAATGTGCAAGGTAGTTTAAGCAACATGAAAAGTATATCTTCTATACTATCTAAAGATTGAAGTGCTTAATTTAATGCGCAAGAGGCATTGTGCACAAAAGTTTGTACGGTACAATATGTTTTGCATAAGGAATCGTGCACAAAAGTTTGTACAGTACAACATGTTTCAAGCCATCTCTAAACCTCAAAGAATACAAACCAAAAATGCCATGAATGCATAAATTAAACACACCAATTAGTGGTTAGTCTTTTTACCTTCCCGTCCATGAGTTACAAATATTTTATCAACTATATAATGTGTCAAAAATCACACACAACAAACCACAACTTCCTCCACACTGAGTGCACATTGGGCTACAACTTATTATGGTGGTAAAGTAAGCATCATATCGTCTTACTTATTTAGCATATTGATTTATATTGTTTTATGTAAATTTCACGTGTGTTTTGTGTGTATAACAATGTAGGACATAAAGATGGTACTTAGGAGGTTTGGTAGTAACATCATCTTTTCTAATGGTTTAAGAGATCCTACACATCGTTGTCTTATCAATAAAGTGGAACATGCACGAACATTTTTACTTTGATAAAAAATGCAATATATTGATTAATTGTATTTAAGTTACTAACGATCAACTATATCTAATTATTTTTTGCAGCGCGTCAAGAAGCATTAAAGAAAGAGATCGAGAAGTCACAAAAATTGTATCAAGAACAAAACATGCAAAAGGCCAATAAACAACAACGACAAAGGCAACAACAAGAACAACAACAACAACGCCACGGCCACCGGTGGAATGAATACTTAGCATTCATATTAATAGTACGTTACAAATTAAACATGCAATATTTTACTTCATGTAATACCGATAAACGGGTTAATACTATTGATTCGTTAGCAAGTAAGTTTATTGAAAATAATGTGACGAGCATTTAATTTTTAGTCAATAATTATTACTACACTTTGTTGGTGCATTTTAATATTTTTGCTTTTAATGTAGTTTTTTGTCTTGCAGTATGTTAATGTCACTTTCTTAATTAAACGTCTTGGAATATTGCGTGACTTTGATATTTGATATGACTGTGTAAATTATGTCGATGTTACATATTGAAAATGGTAGTATATAATGAATATATAATAAAAATATCTTCACACTATCATCTTAACAATGAGAATCTTCTAAATCGAAGAAGTATATAAAGAAGAAGAAAATTGTGTTTAGTTAAATGTCGGGTCTCTTGATTGATTGGAGTGGGTTTATGATTCGGACTTGGGTCATTGGATCTGATTTTTTATTATACGAGTTATAATTTATACTCTTGAATATACTAATTACTTTAATGTTTTATATTTTTATAGTTTTGTTAAAAAGGAAATTTATTTTATAGTTCGCTTTTAATAATGTAATTTATTTGAACAACGAAGTCCGTTTTCACAAAAAATGAGAGTTCCAAACATGAACCGAAAATTAGTCCCGAACATTACGAAACAAACAATTAGATCCAACATGTGTGCATTGCATGGGTCCTGAGGCAGTCCAAACCTGTGTGCATCGCACGGGGATGAATATAAAAGGTCTCCAACATTAATGTCATCGCTTCATATTTAAAATAATTTATGTAACTTATACATATTAAAAAGTTACATGTGAAGAGACTCTTTTCAATGTAACATCTTGAAAAAAGTCTCATCACATATACTCTTTTAATGTCAATAAACTATTTTAAATGTGTGTCATGCTTAGAAATGTGATACCATCACAACTTAGATATATAATGACGAAAATAAGTGCCGAAAATTACGCTATAAAAACTTATATATAGCCCATGTGCAACTCAATAAAGTATTTTAAATACGTATAAAGCTTAGAAAATGTGAGACACCATGATAACTTAAAAAATAAAATGACGAAAATAAATGCCGAATATTACGCTATGAAAACTTCTATACAGCCCATGTGCATCGCACGATTTTTAAATCTATGAAAACTTAAGGGCTAAAGAATACACTATGAACACTTATATACAACCCTTTTTAATGTCAAGAAACTATTTTAAATGTGTGCCGTGCTTACAAAAAGGCGTGATACCATCACAACTTAGATATTTAATGACAAAAATAAGTGCCTAAGATTACGCTACGAACACTTAGATACAACCCATGTGCAACGCACGGGTCTTCATTACTATACTTACAAAAGTTGTGATACCATCACAACTTACAAACCTAATGACGAAAATAATTGCCACACATTACACTATGACCAATTAGATAGAGCCCGTGTGCAACGCACGGGTCTGAATTACTTGTATACTAAAAGCTTAAGTTGTCTTATAAATGCAAAGTGCTCACAATAAATGTTTCATGAATTGAAAGTAAAATGTGGAAGCTTCATGTGTCACTACATTGATTTAATAGTCATGCATAAGGGTAAGTACATAAGAATCGTGCACAAAAGTTTGTACGGTACAACATGTTTCAAACTATCTCTAAACCTCAAAGAATACAAACCAAAAATGCCATGAATGCATAAATTAAATACACCAATTAGTGGTTAGTCTTTTTACCTTCCCGTCCATGAGTTACAAATATTTTATCAACTAAATGTGTCAAAAATCACACACAACAAACCACAACTTCTTCCACACCGCGTGCACATTGGGCTACAACTTATTATGGTGGTAAAGTAAGCATCATATCGTAATACTTATTTAACATATTGATTTATATTATTTTATGTAAATTTCACGTGTGTCTTTTGTGTGTAACAATGTAGGACATAAAGATGGTAGCTTAGGAGATTTGGTAGTAACATCATCTTCTCTAATGGTTTAAGAGATCGTACACATCGTTGTCTTATCAATTAAGTGGAACATGCACGAACATTTTTACTTTGATCGAAAATGCAATATATTGATTAACTGTATTTAAGTTACTAACGATCAACTATATCTATTTTTTTTTGTAGCGCATCAAGAAGCATTAAAGAAAGAGATCGAGAAGTCACAAAAATTGTGTCAAGAATAAAACATGCAAAAGGCCAATGAACAACAACGACAAAGACAACAACAACAACAACAACAACAACAACAACAACAACAACAACAACAACAACAACAACAACAACAACAAGATCAACGCCACGGCCACCGGTGGGATGAATACTTAGCATTCATATTAATAGTACGTTACAAATTAAACATGCAATATTTTACTTCATGTAACACCGATAAACGGGCTAATACCATTGATTTGTTAGCAAGTAAGTTTATTGAAAATAATGTGACGAGTATTCAATGTTTAGTCAATAATTATTACTACACTTTGTTGGTGTATTTTAATATTTTTGCTCTTAATGTAGTTTTTTGTCTTGCGTTGTGTTAATGTCACTTTCTTAATTAAACGTCTTGGAATATTGCGTGACTTTAATATTTGATATGACTGTGTAAATTATGTCGATGTTACATATTGCAAATGGTAGTATATAATAAAAATATCTTCACACTATCATCATAACAATGAGAATCTTCTAAATCGAAGAAGTATATAAAGGAGAAGAAAGTTTTATTTCAAATGTTATCCTACACCTATCACGAGGTAAGCATTATTCATTTGAGTTTGAGATCATGTGATTCATGTTGTCATACTGTAAATACTTAGAATGAGTTACTAATGAATGCTCCAAATTCGATATTATAGTTTATGGAAAAATGTTGTAATAATGCATTAATTAAAAAAATAATTTATGTAACTTACTCACATTAAAAGATTACATATGAAAAGCCTCATTTATAATATTTTGCAAAAAAACCTCTTCACATTAAAGAAAGAGATCGACAAGTCACGAAAATTGTATCAAGAACAAAACATGCAAAATGTCAATGAACAACAACGACAAAGACAACAACAAGAAGAACAACAACAAGAACAATGCCATGGCCACCGGTGTCAATATAGATGAATACTTAGCATTCATATTAATACTACGTTACAAATTAAACATGCAATATTTTACTATACGAATTATAATTTATTATACGAATTATAATTTATACTCTTGAATATACTAATCACTTTAATGTTTTATGTTTTTATAGTTTTGTTAAAAAGGAAATTTGTTTTATAGTTCGCTTTTAATAATGTAATTTATTTGAACAACGAAGTCCGTCTTTCACAAAAAAATGAGAGTTTCAAACATGAACCGTTAATTAGTCCCGAACATTACGAAAAAAAACAATTAGATCCAACCTGTGTGCATCGCATTGGTCCTGAGGCAGTCCAAACCTGTGTGCATTGCACGTGGATGAATATAAAAGGTCTCCAACATTAATGTAATCACTTCATATTTAAAATAATTTATGTAACTTATACATATTAAAAAATTATATGTGAAGAGACTCTTTTCAATGTAACATCTTGAAAAAAATCTTTTCACATATACTCTTTTAATGTCAATAAACTATTTTAAATGTGTGTCATGCTTAGAAATGTGATATCATCACAGCTTAGATATATAATGACGAAAATAAGTTTTGAAGATTACGATATAAAAACTTCTATACAGCCCATGTGCAACTCAATAAAGTATTCTAAGTACGTATAAAGCTTAGGAAATGTGTGACACCATGAAAACTTAAATATAAAATGACGAAAATAAATGCCGAATATTATGCTATGAAAACTTTTATATAACACGGGCATTGTTGACTATCATAAGAAATAGTTATAACTTAGCCCAATGTATTAATATTAGTTTGTTCCAATAAAAAATGATAGAGTCAATACCAAAATAATTAGACAAAAATATTACGTAAAAAATACATCTTAAAAGATTACATGTCAATAAACTATTTTAAATACGTATCATGCTTACAAAATGTATGCTACCATGACAACTTATATATACAATGACAAAAATACGTCCCGAATATAAAATGCCGAAAATAAATGACGGATCCATGATCAAAATGACGAAAATTTGTGCTGAACAATAACAATTTAAATATATAATACCATCATATACAGCCCTGGCATCACCCGGGTCTGAATGACTCGTTATAAGTAAATTTACATGAGACATATCGTTATTCTTATATTTAATGTATTTATTGCAACATTTTATGGTAATTCCTTTAAATCAAATGTCAAATAAAAGTAGTAAACATTGTCAAGTTGTCGTTGTGAGATATTAGTTTTAGATCTCGTGCACGTACGGGGTTTTGGGATTAATTTTTGTTTGATTCGTTTTCACAAATTGTATATGAACATTGCTAAAGAAAAACATAAAGTCTTTTCAATAATGTACTATTTTAAAATACTGTAATTCATATTTTGTTAAACAACGTCATATATAGATTTACTAATCATATATTTCTATGAACTAATGTATACTACTCTATATTTACACGTCATATAATATTGTGACGAATATTACACATCATTTGTTGGCTAGAAAGTAACTTTCACTGTCAATCGTCACAACTTCGTAATACTACTAAGTACTAACTACTGTTTTCATATAGTCATTCCATCGCGATGCACGGGTACTCAACCATATTTATATGAGACAATGTGTGATAAAGTTTTTTTCCTAAATTTTCCCGCCATGCTTAAAGTTGTTATCACGAAAAATATATAATCGAATAATATTGTTCACCTAAAGATTTGATTACAGGTTACCCACCTGTCACGGGGTCATTCCTTCGACCCCGCGTGGCGCCCTTACACCGATAAGGACCAGCCATCTGTCCCGCGTATAATATAGGTTCACTGGTTTCGTCCTGCCTTGGACTCATCAGGGGAGCGACCCCAACTCCCGACCAGTGTGGTGCCATATCGAGTCTCTACTCGTGGCACGTACTACACCTTTATCGTTGGGGTACTCAAACGAGACCAACAAGATTAACCAGGAACCCACGCATTAAGCAACGCTTCCAAGTAGAACCCGACCTTCAGAATTTGGCTCGTGACACACCGCTCCAACACGTAGGTACCCTGCTAGTTTATTAATGATGTATAAACTTATATAATGCATAATAAAGTTTAAGTAACTAAAAAATCAGGGCTTTCAAAAGCCTCCACTTTCTTTCTCTTCTACGGGATCGATTCAAGAAGTTGTGACACACATACTCATCGTCTGTCATATTAACAACTATATATAACATTCTATATCGATATTATGCTAAAAAATATCAACCTTAAAAACAAACTTCATGCCCACAAGTTGGTGTAAAGCTGGTGGGAATGTTTGAAGAAACATACATAATAAGTAATTAATAAACTAAATAATGATTGATGTATATGGTTATGATGGACAACCTCTTCTTGGAGTTCATGAGCACTATTAATTTGTTACATAGATTAGTAAATAGTTTATGTAATAAATAATTTAATATTTATAATTTTACTAAATTTATTTATAGTTTTTTAAACACAGACTGTTCCATCTTAATTTGTTACTTCTCATGGGTTGTTCTTCTTTGAGCATGTTATGTTGAGCGAAAAAACATGAATGAACGTGTTGAGTTGAGGCTAGAGAATCACATGTATGATTCTGGCAGAATCAATCATGTGACCCTCACGAGTCAGGATTGAATGGAGGTGGTTTGCGCACATGAAATGTACACATTTCCTATCAAAAGCATGACATTATAAACACAAGAGTTAATTACCTAACATGGATCTCCGTGGTTTTCCGGGTATAACAAATTTAGTCCCTAAACTTTTTTCCCATGAATCCTCTCCCTATAATTTTGACCCGTAACGGATTTGGTCCTTGACCGATATTTCTGTTAGTTTAACTATTAAATGCATAACGTGCAAGTCATGTGGAAGGGCATTCTTATCATTTTCAGTCCAGAGCTACACATAATCCAAGTAAACTGAAATACTTAAACTGGTCAACCTTTTCCCCCTCAATTATTTTCGGATTTTGATTGTTTGATAGTTTTATGTTCGTGTTTTGAATTGATTAGACTTAAAATGTTAATTTGAGACCTGGTTTGGACATACTTATGTTGTTTGCCTTACGTTATTATTGTTGATTGGTTATCGTTGATGCTCTATTGTCACATATTCGTTGTGTGCTTTCAAAACCACCTAACTGGTTCAACCGGCAGGTCCAACCTGTTAAACCGAAAACGAACCGATACACCGACCTCGGTTTTTTCAAAACATTGCTTTTAACTAGGGCTGAGCATCGTACCGACCAAGACCGAGACTGAATTAGCCCAAAAGCTGAGATCGAGGACCAGACCGAATGTCGTCGGTCCAGTCCGATCCAACAAGGCAAAATAGTTAGTTTGTGGTTCGGAGCGGACCGGACCGAACCAGACCGACCAAGACCGAGACCGAATTAGCCCAAAAGTTGAGACCGAGGAATGGACCGAATATGGTCGGTCCGGTCTCGGTTGATCCGTCGGTCGGTCTGGTCCGGTCCATTCGAGTGGTTTGCTCCGCCCAACTTTTAACCATATTGAAATTGCAACCTGATGTATGTAGATTTAGGTAGAATAAGTGAGGGGGTTTATCAAGGGCTTTAATATTAGTCAAAATAAAACCCCTAAACTCTTCTCTTCTCCTTTCTTGTTCCTCAAGCTCCACAACTCTCCAATGTCAATTTCACACTAAACCCAACAATTCCCCCCACATCAATCCCAACGACGACATTCCAAAGAACCCATTTTCATTTCTTAACAATCCCAAAAAACCCCCCAATGTTGAAGGCAATCCGGTCTTCTTCATTATGCTTACAGCAAGTTAACAGATTAAGCACACCGTATCGCGGCGTGTTTCGCAGCGTTGTACCAAATAAAAACCCTAAATTGTTGCAAAGATTGTTCTTTTGTTCGGATTCTAGTGATGGGTCCGGGTCAGGAGGATCCGAAAGTGTGTCTGCTGTTGTGGAAGAGAGCGAAAATGAATCGAAATCGGCTATTGTTCCTACTGCTATTAAAAAACCAGATGATTATCTCACTGTTAGTTCTTTCATTTTTATTATTATCTTTTTTATTTTTTTTAGTTTTGTTATTTACATTTTTTTACAAAAAAATGATGTTTTTTTTTTTTTTTTTTTTTTTTTTAATGAGTTTGCAGGTATTAAGCTTGCCGTTGCCGCATAGACCGTTGTGTTCCCGGTTTTATATGCCAATTTTATGTTAAGGTAATGGTGCCATTTTATTGTTTTTCGCGTTATAGTGTTATGTGCTAAGGAAAGCTAAAGCCTCTTTCGAGTGTTACTAGTTGTTCGTTTGTATTTAGTTCAAACTGTAATGCCGTGGAGCAATAGTATCGTCTCTTATGGTTTATTCATGTGTGATGCTTAATTTTGCTGACATTGCGTCTTTTTTTTTTTTTTTTTTTTTTTTTTTTTTTTTTTTTTTTTTTTTTTAATACGGGAACGATTTTTGTGTTTGTTGAATGAAATAAAGGTGGAGCTTTTGTGAAGTATTCATAAGCTGTTGCTTTCACTTAGTTAATGAGTATAATGCCTTAGGAGCGTATCTGAGGAGCATTATTTATTAAGTTATGTGTGTAGCAAGTTAAAGCCTTTTTGGAGGAATTAGTAGTTATATGATTATTTTAGTTCAAGAGTATAATGCCTTAGGAGCTATAGTGCTATACTACAGCTTTTTTTTTTTTATCCAAGAACCATTTTTTACCTCGTTCCTTTGTAAGAAAGTTAAAGCCTTTTTGAAGTGTTCATTAGTTGTAATTTATTGTAGCTCTAGGTTATAATCCTTAGGAGCGAGGTGATCTTTTTTCCTTTGCTTAAGAACATTTTTTCTTCAATTTTATAAAAGAAAGAGCGTTTTTGAGTATTTACTAGTTTCACATTAGTCTTATTAGTTCAAGACCATTATGCCCTTGTAGCCATGTGGTCCTTTTTTTATTGTCTTGATATCAAAGCATGTTTCTTTATGACTGGATCAGATTTAGTTCCATGAGATGCTGATACTAGTTGTACCTTTATAGGTTTATTGTTGTGTAGATACTTTCTTGTGCTTTTTTTTCCGAGAACTATATTTCTTGTGCTGTACAAAAGAAAGCTAAAGCCTTTTTGGAGTATTCACTAACTGTCGTTTATCTTAGTTCAAGACTATAATGCCTTATGGCCATCATTTTTATTTTGTTTTGATATTAAAGCATGTTTCTTTGTGAGGTTATCAGATTGTAGTTCTATGAGATGCTGATACTAGTTGACTAGTTGTACCTTTTATTTAGTTCAAGACTATAATGCTCTAATTATTTATATTTTGAGCTTAAGTTCTGCTAAATTATCGGAGAACCATTTTCCGTTCCTTTTATACAGAAAGCTAAATCCGTTTTGGAGTATCCGCTAGTTGTACGTTTATCGTTCAACATTATATTGCCTTAGAAGCGATACCATCGTTTTTATCCCTTGTAAAGTTCCATGAATAGATGCTGATGCTAATTGGCCTAATTAGTTTTTGTTTACATCTAAATTTCTGCTAATGTGATTGTATGGAATTTTTTGTCTATTTGTTTAGTAGAAACTTATAATTTTAATGTGTTTTTATGACTTGTATGTGTACTATTTCAGGATCCTAAACTACTAGCAGCATTGGTAGAAAGTCGGAAACGGCAGGCTCCTTATGCTGGTGCATTTCTTGTAAAAGATGATCCTGAGGCCAAAGGTTCGGATGCAGAGAAAAACATATATGATCTCAAGGGTAAAGAGTTGCTCAATCGTCTTCATGAAGTTGGTACATTGGCTCAGGTACTTGTATTTCAGTTGTTGACTTGTTGTTAAGCAATTGTGGTGATGTTATTAAGCTTGTGTATGATATTTTGCATTAATGATCAATTTTTTGATTTCTTATTAAGTAGATTACAAGTATTACAGGGGACCAAGTTGTTCTTATTGGTCACAGGCGGCTTCGGATAACAGAGATGGTGAGTGGAAGTTCTCTTACTATATGTCTCTCCTTAAAAGTAGATGTTGTAAGATGGGCAGGTTGGGTAACGGGTCAAGACGTTCCAGGTGGGGATGGGCGAACGCACAAACACTTATTTGTCAGTTATTAATTTATTTGTTTTGAATCGTTTGACATAAAATACAACCCAAATTGATCCATCCGTAAGTCAATGGGTCGAAATTAACATCTCTAGTTAAATGCATCAAGTTATTCTATGTCTATTTTACCTCATTTTGATGATTTTTATTTTTTGGACTGAAATCGTTTTTTTTACACAGGTCAGTGAAGATCCCCTTACAGTTCAAGTGGATCATCTCAAGGTATCATTTACTCATATCCTAAAATATTTGGAAATGCATTAAGTAAATGATGATTGAAGCTATTTATTAGCTTTTCAATAGTATGATGCAACACTGGTTATATTTGGATTTTTGTTGGTATTTTAGGATGCACCTTACAACAAAGATGATGATGTGATAAAGGCAACATCATTTGAGGTCATAACAACTCTTAAAGATGTTCTGAAGACAAGTTCTCTTTGGAGGGATCATGTTCAAACATACAATCAGGTATAGTGTTTTTTATTCACACTAGTTACTGATATACCTCAACAGTAGCTGCTTTTGCTACGCAACAATCTTGTCCAAGTATTTTTGGACTATGGATTAATAGATTGTATTCTATCCAAAAAAAAAAAAAAAAAAAAACGAAACAATAAGTGCTATATAATATAGAAAATAGGTTTATGATGTTTTCCATGCACACAAAAAATTAAGAAAGCTAGGCTAAACATAAATGAAAGGAGAAAACATATGAGCATCGGATGCTCTCTCTAGATTTTACTAACCGTTGTGTAGAAGCACACATATTGGGTGTATATTTTTTCCCTTCACATGATCTGTGCTGGTCTAGGAACTTGTTTGTAGAATCTGACAATGTTCCATTAGTTGTGGAAGATTTTTTCATGTGCTTTGTCCATGATTTGTTATTATTTGGATTACTAATAAAACATAAGAGAAATGGTTTCTTAAGGATTGTAGGTCATATCAATGCAGTTGATCTACAGGCCAGGCAGGCCTTTTTTGGTTAGTAGTATCTATTAAAAGAAGAACGAAAGAAGGCAGGGGCCTAACATTTGATCTAATTAAAAGAATTTATGGGCATTGGACGGTTATTATACGAGTCTGTGTGGCTTTTGAGTAACAGAAAATGCTGGGTACTTGGGGTTTTGAACATGCTCTCATGATTGCTATTGGCACCATACGATCTGCTGCCAACTGCATGTTTAAGCTTGTCACCCTGCAAGCTTCCTATAACTCTATTAGATCATAGTTCCACAAAAATGGTTTAGTATAAAAGCAATAATCTTATTATATTTTAATAGTTTTTCACTGTATTGGGACATCTATTTCCCGAGAGCTTATTACTTAAACAGTAAATGATCTTCAGTGGCCCAACCAGTAAAAGCAAGCGATACTATGTAGTTTATCGTGACTTTGTGTATGAAGTAGTCTATCATAGATGAGGTCCTGTTGTTTCAGTCGGACGCTTATGGTCAGAGAATTCATTCCATAATAATGAAATAAAGAAGTATGAGTGTTATACTTGCAATTGGCATCTGCGCATGTCAGAATGTCAGATAATGGGTGTTTTAGCTAGAAGGCTGTGGTTATATTTGCATCTGCTTTATTGAAAACCTTGCTTTTTAAGAGTAATCAGTGAATAACCATATTCCTGAATGGCTGAACCAACTTCTTCTTTTGTTTTCTGCAGCATATTGGTGATTTTAATTATCCAAGATTAGCAGACTTCAGTGCTGCAATATCTGGCTCAAACAAACTACAATGCCAGCAAGTGCTTGAAGAGCTAGATGTAAGTAACATATGGTATTCATAAAGGTTTCCATGCTCGTCTTCATTCTGAACTATCATTTATTTATCATATAAAGAAAGTTATATATAGACCATGATTGCACCTAACTTCACATGGCTCTTAATTTAAATATTGTCCTCACACATGTTTATATTATTTTCAATCTAGGTATACAAACGGCTGAGACTCAGTCTTGAGTTATTAAAGAAAGAAATGGAGATACATAGGATTCAGGTCAGTCTTAGCGTCCTGGTAGCATCTTCTTTTAAATTTCTCAATAATCATCTTTAGTTCGTGATGGTATTTGTTCATGGTTTGCTTGTAGGAAACCATAGCAAAAGCTATTGAAGAGAAAATAAGCACTGAACAGCGCCGTTACTTGTTGAATGAGCAGTATAAAGCTATAAAAAAGGTGGCTTCTCTAACTAATAATCTATTTGTTATTGCTCTCTTTTGCTGTAATTCAAAGGTTTTCTTACTATGAATCCTTCAGAATCTAATATGACGTGTTATCTTGCTACAGGAATTAGGACTTGAGACTGATGACAAAACAGCACTCACTGGTAACATTCCTATTTTTGTTTGTATCATACAATAACTTCATCAGTTGGAGTTTTTCTATGTAATTTCGTTTTGATTATATGGTCTTGACAATCATTTCGTTTTTCGCTGCAGATAAGTTTAGGGATAGAATTGACCCAAACAAGGAGAAAATACCGGCTCATGTTCTGCAAGTTATCGAAGAAGAACTGAAGAAACTGCAACTTCTGGAAGCGAGTTCAAGTGAATTCAATGTGACACGGAACTATCTTGATTGGTTAACTGCCTTACCCTGGGGTAACTATAGGTGTGTTACTATCTTTTGAATTTGATCAACAGAGCGTTGTACTGTTATTATACATGATATTTCCTATTAGTATTCTCTGAGTTGGAAGCATAAATAAAAAATGCATGCATTTAGAAGACGCTAAGTGCTCTTGCATATACTACATGATTAAATTTATCAGAACAACCCTTTTGATTATTCTAGTGGATATATAGACCATATTTCTCATTTATTATATAGTGCAATTGTTGCATATATATGCTTATGGGTTTTGTAAGTAGGAATGGTTGTGATTCTAATGTTAAAATTCTTTGACTAACTGCAGTGATGAGAACTTTGATGTTCTACGGGCTCAACAAATTCTTGATGAGGATCATTATGGTTTGTCTGATGTTAAAGAAAGGATACTCGAATTTATTGCAGTGGGAAAACTCAGAGGAACATCACAGGGTTAGTTTATTTTAATCTATCTTTTAAACACAGCATCAAGTTGCTTTTTAAGGAAACACTGTAAAAATAGCATCATTCTGATTGGACTTAATTTTTGTAATTATCTTACTTTTTATTTATAAACTTTGATTCATGAAATAGGTTTGATACAAGACACTATATTGTTGCAGGAAAAATCATTTGCCTTTCTGGTCCTCCTGGAGTTGGTAAAACTAGCATTGGGCGTTCAATTGCACGTGCTTTAAACAGAAAATTTTATAGGTTTTCTGTTGGTGGATTATCTGATGTTGCTGAAATCAAGGTCAATAAAGTGCATTAACCATTTTTTTGTATAGTTTACTAAGCATTAGAGGTGACAAGATCGGCAGGTCGGGCTGGTTGGGTACCGGGTCAAAACATATTCGTGTTGAAACAGGTCATTTATTAGGTTGCAACAGGCTGCGCTGGGTTGGGCTTACCTATAGACACTTCCGTGTTCATTATACCATTTTCATTACAAATAGTTAATGTGCCAACTAAGATTACAAAAACAAAAGGGTTACTATATTAATCTAAGTATGCAAATAAACAATTTAGTTGGTTTTATTTTGTATGCATGTAAAAAAGAGTTTGGGCTACTTTTAACCCATTTGATCCCCGTTCTTATACTAGCGATTTTTTTCCATTTGACCTGTTTGAGATTAAAGCACTACCCAGTTTGACCCATTTATAAGCAATTGGGTCTAAATTGCCACCACTATTAGCAGCAATATATTTGTATTAACATAAGATCATCATAACAGGGACATCGCAGAACCTATATAGGAGCAATGCCCGGGAAAATGGTGCAATGTCTGAAAAGCGTGGGAACAGCAAACCCTCTTGTTCTAATTGATGAAATTGACAAGGTATAAATTAAATTAGTGAAGGTTATGGTGATTTGTGAGTGAATTTAAACTTTATATCAACAGCCTCTGGAAACATATTATAGTTTTTGATTGCCAATTAATCGTATGTTACCTTGGTTGCAGTTGGGAAGGGGACATGCAGGTGATCCTGCAAGTGCTATGTTGGAGCTGCTTGATCCAGAGCAAAATGCTAATTTTTTGGATCACTACCTCGATGTTCCAATTGACTTGTCAAAGGTCAGTAAACATGTGGTTCTTTTTGCCTTGCTTCTTTTAAAAATTGACTAGAAGGAAATGAATTTGGTTATGTAAGAAAAAGAATAAGATCGAGGTAAATTTGTAGCAAGTAAGGGCTTTCGTGTATACTTGCTATGTGGAATTACAATATCTGTACAACGCGGTTGAAGAAAAAGATAGCGCATACTCTCTTTTACCTATAATACTATTATGTTTTTATTTTCAAGTCTACTAAAGCAACCGCCTACTAGTATTAAAGGTTTACATTCAGATTGTTTCATTTTATGTGTTTCTTTGTATCTGATTCATTTTGTGCCTACAAGTTAGTGTTTGTTATCAAGTAATAAAATCTGGGTTTACCCTTTTCAGTTTTCATTGGGTACATTTAGGTTTCAAGATGTCAAAATGATTGTTTAGTGTTGGAAAATGATTTTGTTATGTTGCGGTATTTCCATTGTGGTATGCTAAATATGTGAAATTTTGCATGCAGGTTTTGTTTGTATGTACAGCAAATGTAATAGAAACGATACCGGGTCCACTATTGGACAGAATGGAGATAATCCCAATTGCTGGTTATATTACTGATGAGAAAATGCATATTGCTAGAGATTATTTAGAGAAGAGCACCCGTGATGCATGTGGTGTCAAGCTTGAACAGGTCTGTCTCGCTCTCATTTTATTAAGAAAGACAACATTTAAATAGGCAGATGACTTTCAGAGAAACAGTCATTTCTGTTTATTTTTTTTTCAATTGTTAAGCAACATTCTGCCTTCTGGCAACCCAAACGCAGGATTAGAAAGGAACTTGAAACATGTGGTGCTGTATCTTGCTTTCTTTATAATTTTCTTTTTGTTTAAAGACAAGTAAAACCGTGCTGTATTATAAAGAAAAATATTATGTTAAAGTTCAAGGGAAAATCCTCTATGTATTATAATAAAAAATAATCTAATTTATTTTTTATAGCTGAAGAATAGTTTTTCCCACTTCAAAGGTTTGTGGTTGTATGACGTTTATGAAATTAATCATTATTGGTCGATGACAAAGCACTAATCTACAGTATTAAATATATTTGGGTTTACCTATAAATAGAAAACAGATCATTCTAAAAACTCGTTGCTATATTTTCCCCAAGTGATGGTACTTCTGTTAAAACAGTTTGAACTATCACTTTGTATCGTAATGAGCGAGTGATTTTATACTTGGATTCCTCCTTAGAAAAACACTGGTTTAACTAAAGGAGTATTGAATTATGTTGTCATCTCAAAAGGATAAACAATGTTCTTTTTCAGATTGTCCAACTTGCAAATGTAACTAAAGTTACGTTCTTTAGCTGTGTTACAAAATAACAAAGCAGTAATGTCTGCTAAAAGTTGATCTTATAATGCAGAATAATAAACTAGTTCATATATATTCCAGGTTGAAGTGACAGATGCAGCTCTTCTTTCTTTAATAGAAAATTACTGCCGAGAAGCCGGGGTCCGGAATCTTCAAAAACAAATTGAGAAAATTTACCGCAAGGTAAAATATTCTGACTTCATTTGTAATCTTAATATTTACCAGTGTGGCAGACTCGGAAATAATGTAGTTGGGTCGCTTAACATATATGCCAGCTTAATACCCAACTTTTAGTGGTATTTATGGGCTTTGTTGCAACTTCCTTGTAGATTGCTTTGCATCTAGTCCGTCAAGGAGCACAAAATGAGCCTTCGGATTTGGTGAGTGAGTCGACTGAGGATTCAGGTGAGTCAAAGGAGAGTAATGATGAACCTAGTTCTGACACTACAGAAGAAGCTGAAATTGTCGAGACTACTGTTTCAGCTACTCTTACACAGAATCCTGATGATCAGGCATCTGATTCAAAGGTAAAACATCTAATGAAATTGCGTTTCAGTTAGAAATTGCCAACACAAACATTATTATCAGTTCGATTTAAAGGCAATTTATTACATATCTAGTTCAGTTAACTAACAGCACATTTCAAAATGTTAGGATAATGAAGCAACTAATGTGACAATCGATAAAGTGTTTGTTGATGAGAAAAACCTTGCAGACTATGTTGGAAAGCCAGTTTTTCATGCTGAACGCATGTATGACCAGACACCACTTGGAGTTGTGATGGGTCTTGCATGGACTGCAATGGGTGGGTCCACATTATATATAGAAACCACACGGGTTGAGCAAGGTGAAGGGAAAGGTGCACTTCATCTAACCGGGCAGCTTGGTGATGTGATGAAGGAAAGTGCCCAGATTGCTCACACTGTTGCTCGAGCAATATTAGCTGATAAAGACCCTGAGAACCTATTCTTTGCGAATTCCAAGGTTCATTTACATGTTCCTGCTGGTGCTACACCCAAGGACGGGCCTAGTGCTGGTTGCACTATGATTACTTCCTTTCTGTCACTTGCAATGAACAAGCATGTCAAGAAGGACCTAGCCATGACCGGGGAAGTATCCCTAACCGGGAGGGTCCTTCCAATTGGTGGGGTATGTGTCCTAAACCTGCTCATTACGTATAGTTATATATAAAATATCTCGATTTCTCTATTTGGTCTATGACAGTTGCAACTTGCAACATTTGATATGACACACATTCTGATATCCAGATGCCCTTATATAATTTTTTGGACCTAAAGCCTTGCATCTTTTTCATTTCTGATGGTGACAATTAGAGGTGGCAAATGGGCAAGTTGGGTAACATGTCAAAATGGGTAAATTTTGTGGGGGTAAAAAAACATTCAAAACGGGTAATTTTTGGGTCGGGATCAGGTTGGCGGGTCAGAACAACCAAACCCAAACACGACCTGTTCAACTATTTCAGGTTAGACGTGTCAGCTCTAACCCGTTTACACATGACACCAATTCTAGATAACTGGGTTGGCGTGTCGACCCATTAAACCCAACACCTACCGCGTTTATATTCATGCTGGGAGTCTAGGTGGTGCTGACCTGAAACAGTACTCTTAAAAACTTCCTGGAAATAGTCAAATGTATTCCAATAAAAAAATTATTTCTGAATATGATGATTTAGAATGCTTTTAGCAATGAAAACACATTGAGCAACTTTTTTGACCTGCTTGACCCCATATGACCCGTTCTCTAAGCTATTGTTTTCACCCTTTTGGCCCATTAAACTCCAATGGCCTCACTTGTAAGTAAAATGTTTTGCCTGTAATTTTGATGGTCATGAATTCATTGGAAAACGTAACATACAAAGCAGTTTTCATGAGAAAAAATGTGACATGAACTTGCAATGATAAGACCATCACAAAATTCAAGCTTCATTTGGGCTCATTTTTATAGTTAATACATATATATTGGTTTTTGAAAATTATTGCCTGTGCGTGTGCGTATTTATTTAATAGTCGACATCTTTGTCATATTTGTGTTTACTCTGTTTGTCTCTCACTAATTTTTAATCATATGCTCTCCTGCTGTGTTAAATAGGTAAAGGAGAAGACTATAGCTGCAAGACGAAGTGGCGTGAAAACTATAATCTTTCCCTTGGCTAATAAAAGAGATTTTGATGAGCTTGCACCTAATGTGAAGGAAGGTCTTGATGTCCACTTTGTAGATGACTACAATCAAATATTTGATTTGGCTTTTGATCTTCATACCGAAAAATAAGCCCTTACAAGCTTTATTTTGGTACCAAATGTTATTTTCCGGGACGTTGAAGCTCTATCTGACTGACCCAGTGATGAAACCAACATGTTTGCTGATTTTCTTCCTCACAAAATTATAAATCCCATCTCGCCAGGAAAAAAATTTACATAAAATTGTTGTCATCGGGTTAAACTTCAATTTTTTTGGTGTTGCACTAGTACACTTGTAAGATGCATACTTGTAACATGCATAATAGCATTCAATGGAGATGCTAAATAATGTAGTCCCATGAGTTAAAAGTACATTACACTGCAAATTTTTATCAGTCAGGTAGACATTCTTTGAACTTGATGGTATAGAGGTGACTTGATGGTATAGAGGTGTCAAAGGGGTAACTTTTGCACTGGTTGAAATAGGTGTGGGTAGGCTGACCCGAACCACTTTGGGCGTCACCACTTATAGTAGATTGGTAACAATTCAATCTTGAAAAAATAGTTTAGGTGGTTTTGTATATACTGTCCTACGTTTTATCTGTTTTCTGCCTGCTTTACGTATAACAAAGTTGACGTTAAACTCATGATTGCTATAGTTTGAACAAAATTGAGGTGTTTTTGCAAGTCCGAGTGTTAGGTATGGTAACGCCGGGCAAGGCATTAAGCCGACATGGCGTCGTTGGGCTGGCCGTTGCTGGCTCAACGTGCGTTGGTTTGCATTTTGAATTTTTTTAATTTTTTATTTTCTTTTTCTTTTTTTATTAAAATGGAGGAAATAATACTGTGTGTTTGCAGCCAACAAATCTTTTATATAATAAAACAAAACCCCTATTAGGAATTTTTCATTTCAAAAAAATTGGAACCATACCTTATTTAGTAATAATTTTATTTAAAAAAAAAAGATTATTTTCTTATTAGGTAACATTTTATATTTATCCTAACACAAGTAGAAGATAAATACAAAAAATATAGATAAGATATTTTAAAAAAAAAGATTATTTTCTTATTAGGTAAAATTTTATATTTATCCACAACACAAGTAGAAGATAAATACAAAAAATATAGATAAGATGCAATTAACAATATAATTAAAATTTTTAAATAATTATTTTAAAAAATTACAAAAAAACCCGCGCGTGCGCGGGCATTATAACTAGTAACACACAAGCTATAGCATAACTATGTTATTTATTTATTTTATTTTATTTTTTGTTTTTTTTCCTAGTGTGCAGTGAGCTAGTGAAAGATTGTGCTATTGTTGGACTTGAAAGGAGTGTGCATTTTGTTTTTTATGGCCTTTTTTTTTTTTTTTTTTAATTTTTTATTAATTTTAATTTTTTCCCTTTTTTTTTTTTTTTTTTTTTTTTAATTTTAATTTTAAAATTTTTTTAAAAAAATGGTTTTTTTTTTTTTTTTTTTTGTTGTTGTTGTTGTTGTTGTTGTTGTTGTTGTTGTTGTTGGAATTGATGAAATTTAGTTTGTTTGAAAAATGGAAAATAAAATAAAATGGTAGATCCCAAAAAAGTGATGTTATGGATGTTATGAGAGGGATGTTTTTGGGTGTTGGTGCTAAAAGTGAAGATGTAGATGTGGCGCATATGTGGCTCAATTTTTTGGTATTAACTGTGTTATGACACTGACACTCTTAAAGAGTCATAATGGGATGCATTCTATTTATTATTGAACATTGAACTTGTAGAATCAAGAAAATTACACTCTCACATTATGCAATGAACCAATAACTCGTGTTATTGTTTGAGCATTTAGCAAGTTACTTTGAGGTTCTTACGAACTCTATGAGCTCACAACGTTAGTACTCGGTTTGTATCGCTTAAATGCTTGTAAAAAATGCGCGAGTCAAACAAGTCTTAGGAGGGGGACAAGCTTTGTATAAGCTCATATACTTGGTGTATTCAACCAAGTCTTATGAGGGACAAGCTTTTTATAAGCCAACGTAATTGGCTAATATGGTTAGTAGGACTATAACAAGTCGAGCTCAGACTGCATCTCATACAATATACTCAAAAATGGGTTTAGACACTTATGAAAGGCCAAAACTTATTTCATCGCAAGTCACTGATGACCTCTTAAGCACACCTAATATGGGTCAAAGTTGAGTGATTTTGTACCTTCAGGCATGAATTTGAAATCTTAAGGTACTACTTGATAAAGCATGTCGAAATTCATAATTGTAATGTCAGCGAGTACAAATACAGTGCCATGAAAGACCAAGAAAATACCAAGATTTTTTTTCACTCGTTCTTTAGTTGTGCCGATAAATAAATCAAAAAAGAAAGGTTGTCTGTCTCACACAATTGAACAAAGCACCTCAATATATATATCGCCACAAGATTAACCCGGCTCACGAGAATTTACCAATAGAAATCCACAGATTTCAACAAGGATCAAGCTTGGGCTAACTAGCCTTACTCATGACAATTATGTCCAATCGGTTGGAGTTTAGAGTATATAATATTGAAACATTAGTCTGTCTCGGACTGCCTCACATAATC
This sequence comes from Artemisia annua, assembly GCA_014162995.1. NCBI lineage: Eukaryota > Viridiplantae > Streptophyta > Magnoliopsida > Asterales > Asteraceae > Artemisia > Artemisia annua. The sequence continues at coordinate 186,111 of LBNU01009947.1, read as the reverse complement.
TACACAGGGCATCCTATTTTGCCAAAACATACAAGATTCAACATGATGCAGAGGACCAGACATCATTGATTCATCATGCCTGATCCAAAGCTCTTTCAATGATCAAGTCACTTATCAAATTAGATAATGACATACCTATATAACTATAACCAGAATGATTAGTTTCGTTAAAACCTGTACACAAAAGGAATCCATTTCAATCAAAATTAGCAAAACCAGTTTCATGACTTGGTTGATATAACAATCGATTCTTAGACACCTTTCCAGGCAGAAATGATTTCGTCCACGACTTCACTTACCAGTTCCCTGTCAGCAGATTGTACGAAGGCATTGAATTCTTTTTCTATATCGAAAATCTTACCAAACTTCACAAGATACTTAATGCAGTAGACCTTCAGTCTCGGAAGACTATACATAAAAGCAGTTTGTAGCCTCTCCAGCACGTTCTCTGAGTCAATATGTTTTATTAAGCTTTCTTCACACGCGTCTTTCAGATCAGCAACATCATACTTGTCAGCAGCTCTAAGAAGGTCAAGTCTGTAGGTGAGAAAATCCTCGCATTGCATATTGTTAAAGTACATGTAGCTAAAAAAAGCTTGACAAGCTTCAACGGACATGTCCGGGATGTTTACAACAGACAACTCTTTTTCTTTGAGATTGTGGGTGAACATGCTATTAAAGACTGGTGAACGGACTGCAAGAACTGCCCGGTGAGCCCCAATGCTTCCATCAGAAGCACAGATAACGATATCTGTGTGAATACTTTCTGACAACAACCTCCCAAATGCAGCCACTGCTTTTGCGTTCTGGTTACCAATAAACCCTTCACTCCAAATGGAACGAGGTTCGCCTCCCTATTTGCACTCAAAAACAAAAATTCACTTGCATCAGCAAAATGAGCTTTTACATCTTTTGGAACTGAATACAGAAGAAAACCAAATATTCCTAACCCCAACACTAGTTGGATAGGCGATATAGTCTTTGCGTATGCAGTGTGTATGCATCATTATCGTAATTTGCTATAATAACAATATTCTGTTTTTAGTTTATTATTACACTATAAAATACAGAGATTTTAAGGATATGCACGCTTGTATGTGGACTTTCCACTGGATTTATAATTTAAAGAGTTTGAACATCATGAATGTGTATTTTACCGGGGAGTCCTCCTTTACCCAAAAAACATCATGAATATGAATATAACACCATTAACCAAAATTCAAACCAGATTTTCATGTATAACAAACTTTGATCAACTATGTTCAACTTTAGAGTTTGCTAACCCGACACATGATATTGGACTCTTGTCTAAATTATGTACTGTAGTACTTGAAATTTGAACTTGTCCTCATGCAACAAAGCTAAATGCTAAACTCACAAATTTGGTTTACAAACAATGACTCATACTTTTCAGATATAGAATATGTATACGAAATCACGCTGAGTAGGAAAATGCCTTAATGAAACTTACATTTGGATATGCAGTCTTGAGATCAAGAAACTCAACCTCAATGATAAATCGCCTTGTCAATGGAACCTTGAGCATCCAAACAAAACGATCGGGATAATTAACCTGCTTATTCCTGACTCCTGCATCCAAATCATAGAGAAGATAATATAGATGTTAAACTTTCATCGACACTAGAAAAGACCTGGGATGCTCGGACTCGGGTACGGGTGTCGGACTCGGGTACGTGTCCAAGGGTCGGACCTTTCAAGATATGATTTCAAGGATTCGTGGACTCGTTTTGAAAGAGTCCAAATTTTGAATATGGACTCGGGGACTCGGGGTATTATAAATTTTTTATACATATTTATAAACTTTTATTAAGTTTATTAAACTTTCTTTCTATTAAAAGGTTTATAATTATAAGTTGAAATAAAAGATTGAAGAATTGACTTTAAATTATTACCTCGAACTAATAAAAAACTAAAGTTTTAATATTTTATTTTAAACAAAAGGATAAAAAAGTAACAGCTGTGGTATATGTACTATCACTTTGGGAACATAAAAAGCAAGCAAAAAAATTTATTAGACACACTTTTCTATTTCTTTTCTCTCTCATCTCATCTCATGTATCTTCATCTTCTCCACGCTTCATCATCTTCCCCCAACTAAGTTCCCACTGGAAAACACCATGACCACGAAAATCATAACTCCACATTTCCTGTGACTATGGCCGCGTCCACTTTCTCCTCCCCGCGTCCCGTCCGGATTCCGCACCGGTACCCGCGTCGCACCGGGTCGACACCGGTACGCCGGGGATGTTAGCCGAGTCCGAGCTTCCCAGGAAAAGACTCCTATGTTCACAAATGTGAAAGTAGCTCCATTTATCAAATCATTACGTGCTCGTGTCAAAGTCTTGCGACCCCCCACCAAGGATACTACACGCATGTTGAAGGAAGCAATAAGTGGATCATGGCCACTTAACTCCCACTCTGGTATGAGTATAATGACAAAGTTCAGCCTCCTCTTTTCCAGGATTAAACTCCTTCAATTTACAAACAACAGAAAAAACCAAAAATCAATAAATAATTTAACATAAAATTAGAACTTCTACTAAAAAAATAAATACGCAAAACATTGATATGGGGATTTTTATTTGAACGGCAATTTTATTGATAACTTGAAAGAAACTAGAAGAAGAAACATATTACAAAGATGTTTTACAAGCATAGATAGGGTCATTTAACTAATCGAGTCACTGTGAGGATAACATGTGGAAAGCAAGCAGCAGCCCACCGGCCTATTCAGGAGCGTTTTGCCCATATTAGTAAAAACATAACCATATTCACAAACTCCTCTCCTCCGGAACAAGCATAGATAGGTTACCCTTTAGTGTGTGTGTGTGTGTTTTTTTATGATCTTATTTTCTGTCTTAACATCTATGTTTATGCTTTAATTAATGTTTGGTGCTATGAAAAAATGTGGATAGGTTTACGACAGTTTGGATGAAGAGTTTATATCTTAAATAGGCCTTATGTTGAACATTTAAATAGCTAGGCCTTTGGTCTTAAACACTTAAAACAAGTAGTAGTATGCTACATGGTATTTCAACTGAGGCATTTCATCGAACACTCAGTAGGCAGAGTTAGTTAATGCAAAACATTTGATATATAAAAAAGAAGGTATACCAGTGCCGGTCTCCAATCTTGAAAGACTCAGATTGAAGGGGGGAAGTAGAATCGAAGTTATTGATACGCCATTGAGCTACTCGAGACATCGTCTCGACCACATGCGTGATAGCGTCATTCTCATTCATCTTTGTGATTAGAAGCAAGCAGTCACACTAGTTGTTGAATGATGATTTTATGTGCATATTAAACACACATACACTATGCCGTTTATAAGGATTTATAGGGACGTATAAGGGTTTATTATAGAGGTTTTAAGCTTTTTAAAAAGCATTAGCTTAAATATTAGTACTTCGTTAGATAAATTTATGTGCGGCACATTTCAGTTTAGCCTCTTTAAGTTTGTAACCCAACGTATGTGATTATTAGAACATGATGTTTAAAGCTTTAATTATATTATTTTGTTTGTTTGAAAAAAAAAAAGAAAAAAGAAAAAAAAGAAAAAAAATCCGTCCCCCTTATTGTTAATTTTTGGCTCGGCCCTACTGGCTTCAGTTCAAGCCCAATTTGCCAAACATACCGTATGTGAGTTCTTTTTCTCTTCTTTGAAATTTCATGTATGCTGATGTGCCATGTTATACTTTAGTCTCCCCTCTTGCAAAAATTTTAAACTTTAATCCTTTATAAAAGTTTTCTTGCAAAGTTTACTACAATACCAAAAAAAAAAAAAAAAAAAAAAAAAAAAAAAAAAAAAAAAAAACATTCTAAAGTGACTTTTGTACTTTTTTTAAGCTTGCATATTGTTACATGTCAAGAGTATTAAGGACTACTTTTGTAAATTTTCAAAAGTCAAAGGACTAAGACTATCAACTTTCAAACTAGTTTGGGAGCTAGGTGCCAAAAGTTGTTAGAACCCAAACTCCATGCTTAACTCTTTCCCCTTTCATTTGTAACATTCATTCTTGATTTGTAAAAGTAATTTCTCTCACTTTCTTGTAATCATTGTGTTTACCACATATTGCCAATAAAAAATCCATTTCGAGTCTAATTCTTGTTCAATAGATTCTTAGTGTATTTGGTGCCTTTGTTAAAGTGTTTTATTTCATCACTGATTTCTAAACGCTTGTCACAATGGGTGTCAGAGAGATCCTTGAGCACCATTAATGGCTGAAATTTGTTGAGATTCAGTTATTTCGTTAGCGTTCAGTTGCACCGATTGAAGATCTTAATTGATCTTTGATCACCCATCACACACACATCAATTCTAGTCAAACTAGACCATTTGTCCAATCAAAAAAAACGTTCTTGATCTTAATTCGTTCATTTCCATTTCCAAAATACGTTAGTTAGGAATTGTATGATGGTTTATTTTCCTGGTGTAACTGGATCAGTGGTGGTTGAGAACAGAGAGATAAAATGGTAGAAACAAGATCCCTTGGTCGTCAAGAAAGCACCAATACTGGTGAGATTACTTTAGAGAGTTTGGCAAGTCAGTTACAATTGATGATGTCAGATGTAACAATCCTAAAAGATGGTATGAGATTGATCAAACAAATATGAGATTGATCCAACAAAGAAACAACCATGGGGAATCCACTAGTCAAAGAAGGGAAATGGTTGTTGGTCAAACTGGTTAAACCAATAGTGGACAGTATGGTAAGCTTACTAAGATTGAGTTTCCCAAATTTGATGGTGAGGATGTGTTAGGTACAGAGTCAATAAGTTCTTTGAAATGGATCATGTTGATGAGGACAACCAGAGAATTACCCTAGTTTCTACGCATGTGACTTGGGAGGAGTATCAAGTGCAGATTAAGAAAAGATTTGAGTCAATTTTTGACTAACGGTCGTTATACCTCATCCACTCGAGGGTATTTCAGTCTTTTCCCAACCATAAGGACCAACGGTGTAATTTACTCTTTTATTTATTTATTTAACTGTTAATAAATAATAATTTTCAAACGTTAAATATTTTTTGTCCGTTTATTTACGTTTTCATCATATTTTTTTTACGTTTTCGGCTGATTTTTTACGTTTTTGTCTGATTTTTTACGTTTTCGTCAGATTCTTTACATTTTCGTTTGTTTTTTTTTTTACATTTTCATCCGATATTATTTTACATTTTCATCCGATTTCTTACGTTTGCGTTTGATATTTTACGTTTTTGTCTGACCTTTTATGTTTTAGTCAGATTTTTTACGTTTTCGTCTGTTTTTATTACGTTTTCGTCCGATTCTTTACGTTTTTGTCAGATTTTTTTACGTTTTCCTCTGATTTTTTACATTTCGTCCGATTTTTACCTTTTTGTAACAATCCTAAAAGATGGTATGAGATTGATCAAACAAATATGAGATTGATCCAACAAAGAAACAACCATGGGGAATCCACTAGTCAAAGAAGGGAAATGGTTGTTGGTCAAACTGGTTAAACCAATAGTGGACAGTATGGTAAGCTTACTAAGATTGAGTTTCCCAAATTTGATGGTGAGGATGTGTTAGGTACAGAGTCAATAAGTTCTTTGAAATGGATCATGTTGATGAGGACAACCAGAGAATTACCCTAGTTTCTACGCATGTGACTTGGGAGGAGTATCAAGTGCAGATTAAGAAAAGATTTGAGTCAATTTTTAAAGATCCAATAGTGGAATTGAAGAATCTCAAACAAACTGCTAGTGTTTAGGTATATCAAGAATCTTTTGAAGCTTTGCTTAATAAGGTAGATTTGACTGAATCTTACACTATTAGCCTGTTTATTGGTGGTTTGAAAGAAGAAATTGCTTATGTTGTTAGGATGTTTAGCCCTACTTGTTTAGTTCATGTGTTTTGTTTGTTGAAATTGCAAGAAGCCACTATTGCTGTTGATGAGGTGACAAGTGTTACGCTTTTAGGGGGTCATTTAATCCCTAAATCGTTATTTTATGATCAAATATTGCCTTAAATCGTTCCTTTTTTCATTTTAGGTACTTTCACGAGGAATTCTGGAAAACATTGCATTTTGGACGTTTTTGGAGCATAAAAGTTAAGAAAACGACAAAGTCTCAAATCAAGCTGGAATTCCTACCTGACGGCGTCAGGCTTTGGATGCTGACGCCATCACCTGAAGACAAAGGAGTGGATTCAGACTCTACTAGACGACCAAGGAAGGATTCAAGATGTTTACACCTGACAGCGTCAGGTGTTACAAGTTCCAGGCCATCAGGTGTTAAGCTAAAGAGAGACGGCCCAGAAGGTTTTAAAGGCCGACGGCGTCAGAAGTAGATCTAGGTGATCCGACAACCCTAGACACGGCGAGTTGACGGCGTCAGGACTTATAACCTGACGCCGTCAGAATGTATTTTCTATATATACTTTAAGATTTTCTTTCATTAAAATGTGTAACTTTTNGATTCAGACTCTACTAGACGACCAAGGAAGGATTCAAGATGTTTACACCTGACAGCGTCAGGTGTTATAAGTTCCAGGCCATCAGGTGTTAAGCTAAAGAGAGACGGCCCAGAAGGTTTTAAAGGCTGACGGCGTCAGAAGTAGATCTAGGTGATCCGACAACCCTAGACACGGCGAGTTGACGGCGTCAGGACTTATAACCTGACGCCGTCAGAATGTATTTTCTATATATGCTTTAAGATTTTCTTTCATTAAAATGTGTAACTTTTGGGAGAACTTTAGGGATAAACCCTAGGTCGAATTTTCTGCCTTTTTCAAGGGCTTTTCACCCTTGTTTCATCCATGATTAATTAAAGATAAGTCTTCCATCAAATCATTCAATATGTCTATGTGTTGTATGATTATATCTTATGCTTGTCTTTTAATTAACATGCTAGGCTAGGTTTCTCTTGTGTTTGCTTAGATCTAATGAAACCTAGCTATTGATTACTTGTTGTTGGTTTGTTATTGATTGTTGTGGGTGGGTGATGTCGATGTTAGGCTTAAGAAAACTGGCTAACTTCCAATTGGTGACTTGCTTGAACGTCTTAAGAAACATGAATCGGATGTGTACTACGATTATTTGGTTTTATTTAATGCATAAGTAATTACTAGTGATTTCATAGTTTGGATACTAAACGTGTCGCTATAGAATGAAGTTTGCGCTTATAGAGTTAGGGAAGATCGTACACGGCCCTACGAATGGTATTAAGGAACACAACCCGTCATCCACACAATTGTAACAAACCAATTAACCGGTAAAAGATAGCTAGGGAGTAGTGAAATCTAAGTAAACACACTTTTCTCCATATTAGTTTCACAACCATTTATTTTCTTGTTATTTTATTTTAATTGCATTTGTAGTTATTTGGGTTAGTTGACTAGCAACTAATTCCGCCCACTCTTACAATACCCGAGATTTTTACTTGCTTTCCATAAAATATAAAAATACAAAAAGAATATTCCCTTACCCTAGACCTAATTAAAGTAGTTTTCAATCCTAACGACACTATTCCCCGAGAGAACGATCAATCCCTTGGTACTTGCCACATCACTATACTACATCGGTCAGGTACACTGCCTGGTGGGGATTGCAAGCTTCTCAAGATCCCTTGAGAGGTAAAGCCTACTGCGTAGGCCGCAACCCATGCATCAAGTTTTTGGCGACGCTGCCGGGGAATAGTTATTGCTTAGGTTGAATTTTATTTTGTTTAGGTCTACTCATTAGATTCCGTTCTAGTGAGATTTTTATTTTATTTTTCTAGGTTTTCTTTAGTCTATCTTTTTTCTTCGTTCCTTTGTTCGTAACCATTACCATCCGCCATCATGGAAGGTGGTAATATCCTTGATCCCAACAACCCACCACAACAAAACATACCCCAACCAAACTGTAACACCCTCAAAATCTGGTTTAGCGGAAGCATACATGTTTGGGTGCTACTAAAGTAACACAAAGTACAAAGAATGGTTTTACCTCAACCGTTTAGAAGAAATTTTTATATTCAAAAGTATTTTGTTTACAGCGTTCCAAAAACACTGTGGAAATATAAGCCCATAAAAGAAATAGAGCGGTCCCAAATACATCAGAGTCATCTATGACCATGCCATGCCATGCCAATGCCTCCAACGGTTAGCTATCGCCTTAAACCTAAAAATACATGCTAAAAAGTGTCAACACGAGGTTGGTAAGTCCATAGGTTTGTATAAATAACAATGTGGTATAAAAGAAATGTGAGTTTGATAAAAGTTCTGTGACCATTGTGTCGCTCACAATGTCATTAAAATATAGTTTACTTTCAAGTGAATGCAGTAATGTGGAATACAAGGTTTTCGAGGGTGAATAACCATTCACATACAAATCAAGTTCAGTTTTAGTGACTACTGCTTTACTCACAACGTCATGAAAAACATCAGTAAAGTAGACCATAAGTATTAAGCATAAAGTAGGACCATAGGCAAAGTATGTGATCATTACAACGTATATAATGTCACACCAAAGTAAAAGTCTATTACGCTAGCACTAAGTTCATGCAACCGAAACTACGACAGTGGTGTATGCAAAATGTAGTCATACTGATAGGGGGCCCATTGCGAGTGCTTATCCCGTTACACTCGATTCCGATGTGATATACATTTCGCATTGACCCATGTGTGGCCAACCGAACGGGGGAGTCACCCCAATAGATCTATCTATAGCAATCGCGCTTCTCGCAGGAACTAACGGTTCATGAAAGTGGGCATAAGTATGAGATCTAGGGCTTAGGCTCTCCACGTAATAGTTTTTAAGCATAGTATTGGTCCATAAAAGTTTTGCATGTTTCTCACCCCAATATTTGCAAAGCAAAGTAAAGTAAAAGAGTGGGGCTATAAACTCACATATATAGTTTAAACACTTGTATCCATAACAAGGTAATCCAGTATGCAATAAGTAAATGAGTCATGTTTCAAGTAAGAGCAGGTAATGAGTTAAGTATAAACAAGCATTGAGTTTAGTTAAGAATGAGCATGTATTCCCCCCCAAAACATTTATAAAGCAAGTAAAAGTAGGGGCCATGAACTCACCTTAGTAAAGCAGTCTGAATATGGTAAAGTCAAATAGTATAAGTGTGCGGCACCGACACGCGACCTAGATTAGTATGGCAAGTTTAGTTTACAATTTCAGGTTTAAGACTCGATGAAGTTTAAACAAGTTTTAAAGTTTTAAAGTGTTTGTGTTGTTGTTGCTTGTGTGGCAGCATTTAAGTTTGAAAAATCGTTTTTAAGTGTTTGTAAGTATTGGCTCTTGAAAAGTGCATAAGTAGATAAGTATATAACAAAGTATCAAAGACGAATAAGTCTCTGGTTCGACAATAACCGAAAGACGGTCCACGAAAAGTAACCATAAATAATGTGTCAAGAGAGATAGACGTGGTTGGAATAAAAATATTCGTTAGTTCGTACCTATATATATATATATATATATATATATATATATATATATATATATATATATATATATATATATATATATATATATATATATATATATATATATATATATATATATATATATATATATATATATATATATATATATATATATATATATATATATATATATATATATATATATATATATATATATATATATATATATATATATATATATATATATATATATATATATATATATATATATATATATATATATATATATATATATATATATATATATATATATATATATATATATATATATATATGTATGTATGTATATATATATGTATATATATATATGTATATATATATATACCTATATATATATATACCTATATATATATATACCTATATATATATATACCTATATATATATATACCTATATATATATATATATATATATATATATATATATATATATATATATATATANTATATATATATATATATATATATATATATATATATATACCTATATATATCTATATATATATATATATATATATATATATATATATATATATATATATATATATATATATAGAATCCGGATCGATTGAGAAGAGTTTGAGATTGAGAAGATTGAGAAACAATCTTCACCCTTCATCTCATCAAACTAAGTCAAGGGTAAGATTGGCAATTTAAATTTTTCTATAATTAATTAACAGATTCATTTAATACAATCTTAAAATGCAAGCGTATTTTTTTCTCCATCAAGTCTGAATGGAAGATTTCTTCCCGAATCAAATTTGATACCTTCACTTTTTTTTGTTCTTTCATCCCTTTATGAGTAGTCTTTTTGTTTAATTTTATATTATAAAAATTCAACCATTGTTTGTGTTATCACGTTAGTTTTAGCAATGAGTAGTCTTTTCTTGATTTTAGTGATTCAATAAAAGTGCTTTTTGATTCAACTGTTTGGATACTTTTTATTTGATTATGCCAAGGTGTAAGAATGGTCATTCAAGAGCAATTATGATAATATTCATACAAGTATCATGATGTGACTCACATATAGCTTTTTTATGAATTCGTTCGTATATTTATTCGTCATTCACTTTTTTATTTCTTATGATTCACAAATTTTTTATATTTATTCATGATTCACTTTTTTATTTCTTGTGATTCACAAAATTTGACGTATAAAATGTGAAAATTATTGTTGGATTTTGCGATCTTCATTCATTAGTATATTAGGGATTTACTATCTAATGATTTAACGATTCACCATTTTCACATATGATTCAAAATTAAGAGATTAACATAATTTATTAATGATTCACTACCGAATCATTTAATGATTCACTATCACAATTCGTTAATGATTTAATATTCAATGATTCATCAATTAGACGATTCAAATTTATATAAGATACCAATGAAAAATATAATAATATGGTTTTCTCAATTGTACTCGTGAATCTGTCTTTGATTCATTATAAATCTTGATTTTGCTACAAAGTTATTTTATAAATAAACAAACATGCATAAAAAAAATAAAGATTCATTAAAAAAAGGAAAAACACATGACGTGAGTATACTCTAGTAGAAAACAACCATTCGAATGGGATTTCAGTTTCAAATTATAGAGAGAAAAAATAGCGGAGTCTTTAATATTAAATTCAAATTTTGCTTGGTCTATTTACTTGTTTACCCTTATAATTATTTTAAATGTCTTATTAAATGATTGAAATTTAATATAATTTGATGGCCAAGATCTCTTCTCAATCTTCTCAATCTCAAAACATTCTCAACGGAACCAAAGTTTTGAAAACTTGTAAATGACCAAAATGCCCCTAAGAATAAAAACTTTAATAAAAGCTTATATAATTATAAATAAATCATAAATAATTACACAAGAGCTTTATAAAACTTATGAAATGATAAAAATTTAAAAAAAATAAAATCCTAACCTATGGGACACGTTTTCCTAGGCTTAAAAAAAGGTCCATTTTGATTTATTAACTTGTACATAAATTATATAAGGTATAAACTAAATTATTTAAGGTAAATATGTACAAAATAATTTTGAAAATGGGAAGGCCGGATTTTTTGTGAACCAAACTCCATAATACTCGGCCAAAGGATCAAATATATATCTCCATACCATTTCCTTTGCCAAATAAAATCAAGAAACCAATTAAACACCAAAAACCCTAGCCGAAATACACAAGAAAATCACCACCACTCCATACGAATTTTTTGAAGAAATTAAACAATTGTTCTGGGTCCTTGGAGGTTATTGGAAGCCTAGAAAAATAAGGTTTTGTCATCTAGAAGCTTTGGTTCGAAGGTTGTGAATTGTTTGTGTCGAATAAACTCTACCGAGAAGAAATAAATCACACGACTCAAATTCATTGATCCTAACCACTTGGGGTATTTTTGTATCACTATTTACACTCTATTACATCTGTATAAATTGTTAAATTCGATCCATGCATGTTTATATGGCCATACGAAATTAATCCTAACAAAAACCCTAATTTCATGCAAAATTGATAAATCGGCCTATGAATTTACACGCCACAGCAAGATCATATTACAAACTTCCAATATCAACAATAATACACAAATTATTACCTCATTTTCATAAATTTTTACGAATTGCCCCTGGTTTACATGAAAAAAACTCCCATAGTCTTAGAAATCCAACGCCCCTATCATTTTAGTTCCATAATCCGGTTTTAGTAAAACCATAAAATACAAGCCCTTAAATCTTTTCCTACATCATCATATCATTATTATCACAATTCATTATATCATTTAACATCCCCAAAATTTCAATAAACCCTAACCCTAGCCATTTTGATTTTCTTTTCTTTTTATTCATCGGAAAACAAATACCATCCAAATACATTAATTTTAGGCTTCAAATAATTAAACCGAACAATTATTCATAGATTTCATATACATGATAGAAGGCCATAAAAAAAAATCAAATATCACACTTACCAAAGTCACTAC
>LBNU01009947.1:124095-138466 GCA_014162995.1 Artemisia annua | reverse complement strand
GATAATGACTAATCCAACAAAACGTGTGCATAATTTGTCACACATATTCGGGGTTTTGGTCACTCTTTTTCGATGGAAAAGGCCACAAACTCAACAACGTCACCATATGGCACCTACGGTGGCGGGACTTTTGGTGACACACGACGAAAAAAACGTGTGTGACTATATGCATATCGTCACGCATTTTGGGCATGACTGATAGAACTTTTTGTACCAGTGCAAAATCCGAATCAATAAAAAAACCAGATCCGTATCCAAGCAATCCCAGGTCCGAATCCCAGCAAATCCACACAGCCGATGTAGATCGATGCTCTTTGATGCCTGAAGATGTGAGTTAGTTTTGAGGATGTGTGGATCCCTGGTCTTCGATCAGCTATAAGAAGAAAACAAAACGGAAAGTCTTCGACATGCTTTTGGGCATGGGAGATGAGAAGTAACCGATTTTAGCAAAACTCGTTCTCAATCCTCGTCATCTACATCTCAGCTCAACGTTGACCCTGGGGAGAAGGTGTATGAGAGTGACAGAACACCTTGGAAAGAAGAGAAAGGTGATATAGTTTCATAGACCCAGTGATAGGGCTAGGTGGATAGCCTGAGATGTGTTAATAAACCAAGGAGGAAAACGACAAAAAAAAATATATATGTATAGGTGTGCGTATATGGGGCGGCTATATCAAAGGGAGGTGAAAAGTGTTAGTTGTTTTATTATATTAGGGTATAATTTGTGTACCCCTTGTCCCGTTGAGCTGAGATGTAATCGCGTTGTGAAAATGCGAGAAATATATCTTTGGGAATGTTTTTATAAATGTAATATAAAAACAAAGATTATTGACTCCAAGAAATGATTATTTGATTTATGCCATTACTAGTGCGATGTCGGTACGCGTGCGGTGTCGTGTTTCAGTAAATGCGAGATGTTTCTCGTTTTGATACGTAAATTAACCAGTAGTTGTCAGAAAATGAAAAAAAAATCACATTTCCTGATGAAACTAAGCAATGTAGCAGTTTACTGCAAGCTACAGAGTGCGGGTTTGCTTCCCGAAATAGTTATGTAAGCTCATAAGTGCTTAGTTTAATAGCTAAGTAATAACAAATTAACATTTACTATTGAAATATTGGTTTGAAAATTTCCGGTTTGTTATACAAACCCACCTCCTAGAGCCCGCACTTTAGGAGAGTACTCCCGTCCTAGCCACCAAGGCTATCGAAACACCATTGAGCTCACCCAAGGAGCCACTGTGTCTCCCTTGCGATCCGACACCATCCGGTTGGTGTAAAGCGGATGTGCATTCCATGGACTTCATTCCGAAGATCCAAATCAACACCTCAAGGATTTCCTTAAGATCGTAGACTCCATAGACCTTGATGTTGAAACTCGAGAGACGACCCGACTACGTCTCTTCCAATTCTCTCTGCGAGACCAAGCTAGTCAATGGCTAGAACGTCTACCCGCAAGATCCATCACCTCTTGGGATGATCTCACCACNGGATTTCCTTAAGATCGTAGACTCCATAGACCTTGATGTTGAAACTCGAGAGACGACCCGACTACGTCTCTTCCAATTCTCTCTGCGAGACCAAGCTAGTCAATGGCTAGAACGTCTACCCGCAAGATCCATCACCTCTTGGGATGATCTCACCACTCGCTTCCTTGCTCAATTTTTCCCACCGGGGAGAACCACCAAGCTAAGGAATGAAATCTTGATGTTCCAACAACGTCAAGGCGAAACCCTCTACGAGGCAATGGACTCGATTCAAGGACTTACTCCAAAAAGTCCCTCACCATGGCATAGATCTTTGGCTCCAAGTCCAAATCTTCTATGACCATATCAATATCCCCACGAGGCAAACCATTGATTAAGCGGCCGGTGGCAAGCTACGTGATCTAAGTGCAGAACAATCATGGGAACTCATAGAAGATCTTGCTCTCTATGACAACGAAAGTTGGAATGATCCCCATGATTTGAACAAAACGGTCAAGGAAATATCTTTGCCTTCGAATAATTCAAGCACTTCCGACCGTAGGATCATGGAACTTGAGGACCAAGTCAAGTTTCTCATGAAATCCTACGAAGCTCCTAAACCTTCAAGACAATTGAACAAAATCACTTCTTCATNACGAAAGTTGGAATGATCCCCATGATTTGAACAAAACGGTCAAGGAAATATCTTTGCCTTCGAATAATTCAAGCACTTCCGACCGTAGGATCATGGAACTTGAGGACCAAGTCAAGTTTCTCATGAAATCCTACGAAGCTCCTAAACCTTCAAGACAATTGAACAAAATCACTTCTTCATGTGAGTATTGTAGTGGTCCCCACGACACTCGTGATTGCATGGAACTCCCCGAACAAGCTTTTGCGGACTACGCATCCTCGCGTACCGACGGAGCGGGAGAGAAGTGGTACACTTTCAAACCCGAGCCAAACCCTTACGGTGATTCTTACAACCCCTCTTGGAGAAATCACCCGAACTTTAGATGGAAAAAAAACCAAAACACGCCCCAAAACAATTCTTCCAATCCACCTAATCGTCTCCAGTCAAACGGTTCATCCTCAAACCGTACTTTCAACAACAATCCTTCTAATAACTATGGTAGTACCAATAATTTTAAAGGATTGATGTCTAATTTTATGGCATCTCAAGACGCTCGTATAGCCAAGTTTGAATCCAATTTCAAACAAAGACAAAGCGAGAGGACCAATAAGATTGACACCTTGTTGAAAGTTCTCAATGACCGAGAATTGGGAGCACTCCCAAGCGACACGGTCAAGAACCCGAAACTAAATGTTAACGCCATCTCTTTGGTTTCGTCTCCTAGTTCTTGTCCACAATACTATTCGGTCAATGCCATGAGCACGTGTTTCAAGCAAACCCAAATTCCTCAAAGAGACCACGAAAGTAGGATATCCAACACTAAATTGGTCAACAACATAGTTGAAACACCGCCCAATCAAAACCTTGACGAAGAATTCAAGGAGCTCCACCTTGAACGTCCGGTTATTGATGTTTTGTCACGTGTTCCTTACTATAATGCCCTCTTGGAAAAGTATGAGAAGAAGCTCAAGTTAGGTAACAAAGGGACCACCTTCGTTCAAAACAAATTACCTAAGAAATTAGATGATCCGGGTTTATTTGTCCTACCTTGCAAGATCGGTAATTCGGAGGCTTATGATACATTAGCCGATCTTGGATCAAGTCTTAACCTACTTCCTCTACGTCTTTACACCTCCCTCAAACTAGGAAAGCTAGAAGAAACTGAATTAGTAATAGGTTTGGCGGACGAAAGTGTAGCATACCCGGTTGGAGTAGTAAAGGACGTGTTAGTACACATAGGAAAATTGACTATTTAGCCGATTTTCACGTCCTTGACATGGTTAGCGACCCTACATGCCCTTTATTGATAGGAAGAGGATTTCTAGCTACCGCAAGTGCTATGATTGATTGTGAGGGATCTAAAATAGCGGTAGGAGAAGGAGAAACTTGGTCGGTGTATGATGTTAAGAAACACGCCTATGACACCCCTGAGGAACCAATGCCCCCTTGGGCAGATGTTAATAGGAGGCCCTCTAGATACGGACCATGGTTAAATAGAGACTTCATAGGACCCCAACGCCCGTTCTACCTAGAAGAAGAATTTGTGAACCGAACACATACGGTAGAGCAACTTTTGGCTAGGGACACTGAATTGGACCCATTTGAAGACCCTCTAGTTTTTAGAAAAATGATTGACTTTCTAGGAGTTTTCCCAATTAACCTAGGAATGAATAGGTGGAAAAGCGAAGATGATGATCATAAATGGGATTGGAAAAGGCCACCTAAGGAAGGAGATGGATCATGGCACATAAAGATGACATTATATGATCCGGATGGAGAGAAGTTTGAGAGGACATATCTCACCGAGCGCACCAATAGGAAACTTCAAATCATAATCAACCCTAAATATGTCCTCGATGATGAGCTCACCTACGTTGGGTAGAGTGACTTTGAGTCTAGCTACAGGACTCGTTAATAAACAAAAGCGCTTCTTGGGAGGCAACCCAAGCTTTATTTGCTTTATTTGTTTTGTTTGTTTGTTTATTTGATTTTATTTGTTTCCATATGTATGTTTTATTTTTATTATTTATGATTCATGCTTCAAATTTAATTGTGAAAATGCTTTATTTTGTTTTTAATTTCGTCTAAAGGTATTTTGCAAAAGATAAGTGTAAGGGAAATCTAAATTTGTTTATAAGAACGAATTTAACATGAATCGTAACGATATTAAATGAACATACATATTAGTATTTGTTTGAGTCAAATGCTTGTATCGAGTCATAATGAAATTTTGCAGGATTCCAGGAATTAAGGTATTTGTTTTTCCAGCAATTTTCCGGAAACTAAACACAAAAATTCTGTCAGATCTGTTCTGACGGCGTCAGACATCATAACCTGACGGCGTCAGGTACTAATTCCAGAAAAGTTTTTAAAGTTTTGTTTTTCTGCCGGGATTATGAAATTTACTGCATCTTCAACTCCAGGAATCTGCAAACATTCATTCCACAAGCATTATATCCTTATATAGATTTTACCGCTGATTTTACGCAAGGTTTGCCTAGATTTGTTTTCTCAGGTTTAACAGGTTATATTGGACAAGAAGATGAACATGGAATCAAGCTTTTGGCATTGCTTTAATCTTGAAGATATTACATTATCTTGGAAGAAGATCTAACCATGTTACCATACGATCCACACCAAACGAATCAGGGGAGTATTTGTTTCATTCTTTCATTTACTTTACTTTTACATCTTTTTATTGAACATTGGGGACAATGTTCGACTTAAGTGTAAGGGGGTAAATGAAGACACCTTAGAAAATGCAATGACACTTGATTTTTGTTTGTTTAATGGTAGATGTGTAGTAAAACTGAGTGAAATATTTGTTAGGGCAATTTTAGTGCCAAATTTAAATTTTTTTACAACATATANCGATCCACACCAAACGAATCAGGGGAGTATTTGTTTCATTCTTTCATTTACTTTACTTTTACATCTTTTTATTGAACATTGGGGACAATGTTCGACTTAAGTGTAAGGGGGTAAATGAAGACACCTTAGAAAATGCAATGACACTTGATTTTTGTTTGTTTAATGGTAGATGTGTAATAAAACTGAGTGAAATATTTGTTAGGGCAATTTTAGTGCCAAATTTAAATTTTTTTACAACATATAGGAGTGAAACTTTAGGCATAATAAGCGTCTCATGGATAGGGAATTTTATTACTAGCACAAAAACCGTACCACTCAAAATTTATGAATAAGGTAGTGACCATCCGAGTGTTAGATTAATTGACTAACGCGCTAGCGATCTAGTGTATGACTTGGTGACCATCCTTTATGCAAATAACGCGCTAGCGATCCAGGAAGTGCACTAGTGACCATCCGTTAGTTGAAGCGTCAAAGACTCGCGCCAACGACCTACTAAGTTTTTCTAGGATGTTTGTGTACCGGTAGTATTTAGATTCTAGAACTCGCGTTAGTGACCATCCCAAATCCACAAGTGAGACTACATTCGTGTAGTTAGATTTACTACGTGACAAGAGACGTTAGGATAACCCTTGTTTTACATCTATTTATATAATTACATTAACTACATTGGTCAAGTAATTTTTCCCACACCTTAGCGTTGTACTCATTTTTAGTACATGATACCCCTAGTACACCCCTTAGAGCCTATCCTTTCGTTTCTAACTTTAAGCATTTTACTTAAAGGAAGAATTTGTTTACAATCTACCCCAAATGTACACCCAAATCACCTTAGCCTACCTTGTATGCACTTACCTTTAGTGCATTATTGTGACAACATTTGTTTAAACCCTTAGTTAACTGTCTTATTGATTACATGGTTGCTAAGTCGAGTCATATCTCGTACATATTGTTTTGGGACGATTGGGACTCATGGGTAAAAGTACTAGTGTAATGGAGTAATGGGGAAGAAGTCGATTATTACCCCCATATGTGCGTTAATGTTTTAAAGTACTCCAAGTTTTCAATTATCTTAATTCGAGTCATTAGAATAGTCATTTGTAGAGTATGTAAAAGTTTAAGTGTAAGGGGAGAACCGAGGCCCCCATGATGTATTATTTTGGATGGTAGGGCAAGAGTGTATGCAAAAAAATAAAAAAAAAATGAAAAAAATAAAAAAAATCAAAAAGACAAGAAAAACGAAAAAAAAATGGAAAAAGAAAGAGAGAAAAAACATACGGACTACCATCCCGTTTCATTTTATGTTTATTTATGTTTTTGTTATTTTCTTTTTAGCTTAAGTTGAGTCGAGTCTTGGCTTAGCAATGCAACATTGTGCATGTATTTGATCAAGATAATTAACTCGCCATCAATAAAAATATCCTTTATTCCAATAAACCGTGTTTATCATATCCCTACACCTACCATTACAACCCTTGAAAAGCCCTCTTTAATAGTTTATCTTAGGTGCTTACGCTTAGTGGAGGAGGTTTTTGATCCTTTCCCAAGCCTATAGTAATCTATTTGCTAAGGGGCTAGTGTATGATCTTCGTGCTTTTTATGACTAGGGTGGAATAACTATTTGTTGTAATTACGTTTATATTAGTATTAAATGACTCCTTGCTCATATTTTGATTGGAATAAAAGCGCATTTGCTTGAGGACAAGCAAATCTCAAGTGTAAGGGTATTTGATGAGGTGGAAAGTGTTACGCTTTTAGGGGGTCATTTAATCCCTAAATCGTTATTTTATGATCAAATATTGCCTTAAGTCTTTCCTTTTGTCATTAGGAACTTTCAAGAGGAATTCTGGAAAACATTGCATTTTGGATGTTTTTAGAGCATAAAAGTGAAGAAAACGACAAAGTCTTAAATCAAGCTGGAATTCCTACCAGACGGCGTCAGGCTTTGGATGCTGACGTCGTCACCCGAATACAAAGGAGTGGATTCAGAATCTACTAGACGACCAAGGAAGGATTCAAGATGTTTACACCTGACGGCGTCAGGTGTTACAAGTTCCAGGCCGTCAGGTGTTAAGCTAAAGAGAGACGGCCTAGAAGGTTTTAAAGGCTGACGGCATCAGAAGTAGATCTAGGTGATCTGACAACCCTAGACACGGCGAGTTGACGGCGTCAGGACTTATAACCTGACGCCGTCAGAATGTATTTTCTATATATACTTTAGGATTTTCTTTCATTAAAGTGTGTAACTTTGGGAGAACTTTAGGGATAAAACCTAGGTCGAATTTTCTGCCTTTTTCAAGGGCTTTTCACCCTTGTTTCATCCATGATTAATTAAAGATAAGTCTTCCATCAAATCATTCAATATGTCTATGTGTTGTGTGATTATATCTTATGCTTGTCTTTTAATTAACATGCTAGGCTAGGTTTCTCTTGTGTTTGCTTAGATATAATGAAACCTAGCTATTGATTACTTGTTGTTGGTTTGTTATTGATTGTTGTGGGTGGGTGATGTCGATGTTAGGCTTAAGAAAACTCGCTAACTTCCAATTGGTGACTTGCTTGAACGTATTAAGAAACATGAATCGGATGTGTAATACGATTATTTGGTTGTATTTAATGCATAAGTAATTACTAGTGATTTCATAGTTTGGATACTAAACGTGTCGCTATAGAATGAAGTTTACACTTATAGAGTTAGGGAAGATCGTACACGGCCCTACGAATGGTATTAAGGAATATAACCCGTCATCCACANGTTTGTTATTGATTGTTGTGGGTGGGTGATGTCGATGTTAGGCTTAAGAAAACTCGCTAACTTCCAATTGGTGACTTGCTTGAACGTATTAAGAAACATGAATCGGATGTGTAATACGATTATTTGGTTGTATTTAATGCATAAGTAATTACTAGTGATTTCATAGTTTGGATACTAAACGTGTCGCTATAGAATGAAGTTTACACTTATAGAGTTAGGGAAGATCGTACACGGCCCTACGAATGGTATTAAGGAATATAACCCGTCATCCACACAATTGTAACAAACCAATTAACCGGTAAAAGATAGCTAGGGAGTAGTGAAATCTAAGTAAACACACTTTTCTCCATATTAGTTTCACAACCATTTATTTTCTTATTATTTTATTTTAATTGCATTTTTAGTTATTTGGGTTAGTTGACTAGCAACTAATTCCGCCCACTCTTCCAATACCCGAGATTTTTACTTGCTTTCCATAAAATATAAAAATACAAAAAGAATCATCCCTCACCCTTAGACCTAATTAGAGTAGTTTTTAATCCTAACGACACTATTCCCCGAGAGAGGTAAAACCTACTGCGTAGGCCGCAACCCTGGTACTTGCCACTTCACTATACTACATCGGTCAGGTACACTGCCTGGTGGGGATTGCAAGCTTCTCAAGATCCCTTGAGAGGTAAAACCTACTGCGTAGGCCGCAACCCACGCATCAGCTGCAACTAAGGCCAGGTTTGCACCCCTGTTAGCTACTCCTAGGCCTAATGTGATGGGTAGTAACAATAATAGGAAAATGGGGGTGGTTTTAAGAGTAATCAAATTGTGCATGTGAGTAACACAAAGCCTGTGCCAAATAGGCAGTTTAAAAGATTGACTCAATAGGAAGTAGAGGAAAAAAGAGGTAAACACCTTTGTTTCTATTGTGATCAAAAGTATAAACTTGGCCATAAGTGCAGTGGTCAGTTGTACTCTTTAGAGACAATGGGATATGGTGTGGAAAGTGAAGATGAGGATATGGTGTTGACTCAGGAAAATGAGTTGTGAACACTTACACTAGTTTGATTGATGAACCTCCATTGATTTCTTTGAATGCATTTTCTGGTGTAAATAATTATAGAACTACAAGAGTTAGAAGTCATGTGAGAAAAAAACATGTGGCATGTGCTAGTTGATTCAGGAAGCATCCATAGTTTTTTGGACTTAAACACTACTAAGAAAGTTAGGTTGCAGGCTAAGTAAGATTTGTCCTCTAGAAGTTTTAGTAGCAAATAGGTTGGATGAGTTTGAATCAGTTTTTGATGTACCAAAAGAGTTACCACCAAAAAGAACACATGACCAGAAAATCCCTCTTATTCCAAACACCCCTCCTGTTAAACATAAGACCCAATAAACACCCTCCCAACCACAAATATGCAATTGATGAAATTTTAAAGGAGTTGATGGATTCAGGAGTGATTAGAAACATTCAAAGCCCCTTATGATCTCCTATAGTCATGGTTAAGAAAAATGATGGTTCATGGAGGATGTGTGTGAATTACAGACAACTCAACAAGTCCACAGTTAAAGATAAGTTCCCTATACCAGTTGTGGAGGAATTGATTGATGAGCTTCATGGATCAAAGTTCTTTTCTAAGCTGGATCTAAGGCTGGGTACCATCAGATTAGAATGCATGAAGAAGATGTGTATAAGACTGCATTTAGAACACATGAGGGGATTATGAGTTCCTAGTGACGCCTTTTGGACTCCCAAATGCTCCATCAACTTTCCAGTCTTTAATAAATTCAGTGTTCAAGGAGTTTACAGTGACACTTGGATTCCCATCTCAATAATTTAAAGCAAGTTCTAAAAGTAATGAAGAAGAATTCACTGTTTTCTAAGAAGTCTAAATGTGTTTTTCTTGCTTCAAATGTTGAGTATTTGGGGCACATTATCTCAGATAAAGGGGTGGCTACTGATCCAAGTAAGATAAAATCTATGCAAGAGTGGTCAATTCCACCCAATGTCAAGCAACTCAGAGGTTTTCTTGGTTTAACTGGCTACTATAGAAAGTTCATTAGGAATTACGCTATTGTGAGTAAGCCATTGACTCCATTACTCAAAAAAGAATGCTTTTCAGTGGAATGATTCTGCACAGATAGCATTTGATTCTCTCAAGTAAGCTATTATACAAGCACCTGTGTTAGCCATGCCTAATTTCAGCAATTACTGTGAAACTGATGCATCCGGGTAGGAATTGGAGCAGTCCTACAAGAGGGGCATCCAATTGCATTCCTGAGCCAGACGCTATTACCCAAACACCAAGCCTTTAAACCTATGAAAAAGAGTTTCTAGCAGTCTTGATGGCCTTAGAAAAGTGGAGGGTTACCTACTTGATAGGCATTTTAAGGTAAAAAACAGATCACTTCAGTTTGGAATATTTTTTGGGACAAAGATTGACAACTCCATTCCATGTCATGTGGTTACCTAGACTGTTGGGATTTGACTATGAAATTTCTTACAAGAGTGGCTCTAAAAATGTAGTGGCAGATGCTTTGTCAAGGGTCTCTAGTGGAGTTGAACTCAATGTTGTGGTACTTACTTCCATTGCTTCTGATTTGCTACACCAAATTAAGGCTAGTTAGGAGCAAGATGCAATTCTTACGACAGTGGTTCAACAGATACAGGACATCAATTATGATAAAGACAAGTTTATTATGGTGGATAGTTTGTTGAGGAGAAAAGGAAAGATAGTGGTGGGGGATGATATGCAGTTAAGAAAAACCATAACTCAAAATTACCATTCAGATGCTATGGGTGGGCACACAGGTACTATAGTAACTCTGCACAGGCTAAAACAATGTTCTATTGGAAGGGTATGCAAAACATGGTCAAACAGTTTGTGAGAGAATGTGATGTTTGTCAAAGAGAGAAACCTGATTTGGCAGCCTATCCTGGACTCTTACAACCTTTACCTATACAAGAAAAGATTTGGTCCTCAATTTCCATGGATTTCATTGAAAAACTGCCCAATTCACAGGGAAAGACAGTCATTTTGGTGGTGGTAGATAGATTAACCAAACAAGCTCATTTCATTGCTATGCAACATCCCTTTACTGCAAGTTTAGTGGCTCAATTGTTCCTTGATCATGTGTACAGGTTACATGGGTTGCCTAAGTCCATTCTAAGTGATAGAGATAAAGCCGACCTTGGATTCTGGTGGAACCCTAGAATGGAGGAACAAACGTAAAAACGAAACCATTTTGATGACCAACGGTGTAATTTACCCTTTATTATTTGAGTGCTTACAATTTTAGTTAGAGCACTAGGCGCCCCTGAGCCACATGGCTCGCCAAAAAATATGTCACCTTAACACTTTTCTCCTATAACTTCGAGAGTTGTGCCAAATTTTTTAAAGATCAAATGAAGAAAAATCATGACCACCCATTTTTCGTCATCATCATTTTTTTATTTTTTTATTGTTTTCTTTATAAGTCACTTTCCACCTTTCTTTTTTGAAAATGAAATTATTTGCAAATGGTAAATCGTTAAACGACAAAAAAAAAACACACAATCGCGACGAGAATTATTTTTATATTTTAGTACACGGGTGCTTCAATATACTTTCAATGAATTTTTTTCTTCGAGATTGTTTTACTGTTAAAATTTATGTTTGAAAAAATCACACATGATTTGTAATTTTAGAAATCACGTGTGATTTCACAAATCGAATATGATTTCATAAATCACATGTACCACATGTGATTTTTTCAGGCGTAAATTTCAACACTCACAAAAAAAAAGTCGAAACAAAAGTTCGTTGAAAGTATATAGTAGTGTCTCTTTATAGAAAGATAATTTAATTTACGTTGCAATGGTATGATTCTTTTCATGTAACGATTAACGATTTATAAGAATGATTTTTTTTTTATTTGATGAAGAATGAGTGGTTAAGATTTGTTCATTGGATCTTTAAAGAATATGGGGTCCATAACGAACTCTCAAAAATCAGAACCTATAATTTAACACAAAAACATCATCTTTCCATCACTCAAGTTATATGACACCCCCTGGCGCACATTGTAGCATACTAACACCCCAATTTTTATGGTTTTAGTGAGAGGTATATTATATTACTTTCGGAATAGAGGTTGGTTAAGAAAATAGAAAGTCGTGCAAAAACTTGTAGGTTACACAAAAAACGTCACATGAGTCGCACATGACTATGTTTGGAAGGGAAGCGTAAAATTACACAATAGCCCTTATTACAACTATGACTAACTATTACAATATTTACTACACGACCCTTGTCTTATTAAGGAATGGTTTTCACTTCAAAAGCTAGTCAATATTACCCCATTTTAACCAATTATACAGTTGAATAACGTATGGTTTTTAAAATATTTTTTTATTTAAAATAAACCCATTAAAACATGATAAATATTACCCTATTTTAACCAATATTTACACAACTTTCTCTATGTAAACACTTCTCTTTACCAAAAAAACATGAGTGATTCATCCTATTCCGATAAGTCCGATCTCGATGATCAAAATGACATCGAGATGATTATGCAAGCTATTCAGTTTGATGGTTTTTAAATTTCGTATTAGTTTTTATACTTCGTATGTTTTTTTTTTAATTATTTATTTTCGTATTGTACTTTGTATTTTATTTGCATGAATAAAATTTGTTTGGAAAAATAAAAAGGAAAAGAAAATCGTGGGTGAGTGGGGTCCAAATGGCATGTTGTGAGTGAAGGGATGTTTTAAAGTATCTATTAAAAGTGAAAATGATGATGTGATGCTAAGTGGGGCCTAAATGGCATGTTTTTACAAAATCATTCGGGTCGTCCACGTTTTAGACTGCCACCTTGTAATCTTCGTCCGCCAACATATACTTCAAAGCCAAAAGTTCCTTATAGAACTAATATTTACCAAAGAACCCGACACATCATCTCCACCGTCCATCCCTTTTACAATCTACGGTCCAGATAAATCTAACTTTTTTTTTTCTTTTTATTAATATAGGGGCAACATGGTCTTTTCCTTTTTTCTTATATCTCTCACCCACCCCGACTTTCTCATTAACCGTCATTTCTCAAACCCTCTCAAACCCTCAAACCCTCGTTAATCACCACCGTTAACCGCCGTTTCTATCAATAACCGCCATTAATCGCCGCCGTTAACCGTCGTGAACTGCCATTAACCGCCATAAACCGTCATAGTTGTTGAAATAATGGAGTCACGTGATGAACGGAAGGGTAATATTGCTTATTTTGTTGATTATTTACGTTTTGTTGATTATTTAGTTGATTATTTTATTTTGTTGATTATTTTGTTGATTATTTTGTTGCTTATTTGGTAGATTTTTATTTTGTTGCTTTACAAAAGTTATAATGTTGATTACACCGCCTTATACCACCTGACATTGCAAATTAATAGTTATCTCGAATTAATTGTTATCTCGAATTAATAGTTTGGATTTTGTGTGATGTTATGAAGCTGATATAGGGCATTTTTAGGACATCAAACAGCTTCATACTTGTTGCGCGGTTAATAAATAAGCAGAAAGAGGTGTAAGAAAATGCAATGTGATTGAGTTTGGATTTGCTTATGTTGTAGCGAAATGCCATAATTAGATGACTTCTAAGCAGATAAGCAGTTATAGCAGATAAGCAGATAAGTTATGTGTTTGGATAATCAGTTGATTACCAATTCAATATAGCAGATAAGCAGTCTGTTTCGCCCTTAGATAATCAGATAAGCAGATTGAGTTTGGATTTGCTTATCTAAGCAGTCCCGGCGTGACTATTTCAAGCTGTCTATTTCGCCCTTAGATAATCAGATAAGCAGTCTGGCTAAGTTGAATTAGGTCTAGGTAAATGTTTAATGAGTTTAGAGATGACCTAAATTTACAATCTGATGCAAGTTGAATTAGGTCTAGGTAAATGTAAGAAAGTTTTTAGTTAAGTTTAGTATCCGTGATAGAAGATAATTGTGTTTGTTGAGATGTTTGTAACTGATTTTAATTGAACTCACGGCACCAGGATAGTTTTCAATAAATTATGGCTGTATATAGATTGTTGATGATATTATTTGTATTTCAAGCTGTTATTGTGTCATTGATCTGTAGAATGAAATTAATATATTGATCTAATCTAAAACTGATGCTGGTCGAATTAGGTTTAGGTAAGCAAATTGATGAAATGATGACTGATATAAGTTAAACGGCGGTACACCGGAAGTTATTTACATTTTGACTTTTTGCTAATAAACTACTACTTTTATGTTTGATTTTACTTGATATTAGCATACTGGGTGACTTACACATGCAGACAAAAACAACTTAAACCGCTTATACCTCAGACAATAAGGACTGTCCAAACACCCTTTTTAGAACCATGTTTGTTTATGATTAAATGGATTTGTTGGTATACCATTTGTCTTGATTGTGAAAACCCTAATGCTGGTTTTCATTTTTGTTTTAGGGTAACCACAATATGACATATACGTGATGTGGACAATTGTTGCTCAAATTTATGTCCCATAACAATATTTAATCCGGAACTGAATTCCTAATGGTGAATCTTGTATTTTTACCTTAAATATCATATTTTTCTGAAGTTTTTTTTGGTAATCGACGTAATTTCTAAGGCCATTCCAGGTATCTGCTA
>LBNU01009947.1:94330-108792 GCA_014162995.1 Artemisia annua | reverse complement strand
ATGTGATCAAATATTGCCCTAAATCGTTCCTTTTGTCATATTAGGTACTTTTGAGAGGAATTCTGGAAAACATGCATATTTGGACGTTTTTGGAGCATAAAAGTGAAGAAAACGACAAAGTCTCAAAAGAAGCTGGAATTACTACCTGACGGCGTCAGAGTCACAAGGTGACGCCGTCAGCAAACGTTGACAAAGGAGTGGAAACCATTTTATAAATGACGGGCCAGAGAGATTTGGGAATTTTACACCTGACGCCGTCAGGTGTTATATGGTGTAGGCCGTCAGGTTGTAATTTAAAGAGTGACGGCACAGAAGGCAACAAAGGGTGACGGCGTCAGAAGTGGATCTAGGCCATCCGAGAAACCTAATGGCGGCGGGCTGACGGCGTCAGACCCTATAACCTGACGCCGTCAGAGTGTAAAAGTCTATATAGAGTTTTGTATTTTTCATTCATTGGGTGGAACTTTTGGTGGAGAACTTTTAGGGCAAAACCCTAAGACGAATTTTCTGTACTTTTTAGGGTTTCCAACCCTTGGAACCCTCATGCTTAATTAAAGATAAGTCTTCACTTTAATTTAATCAATATGTCTATGTGTTGGTTAATTATCTATCTTGCTTGTCTTTCAATTAACATGCTCGGCTAAATTCTCCTTGTGTTTGCTTAGATCTAATGAAACCTAACTATTGATTATTGGTTAATTGATGTGTAGTTGTTTTTTGGGATGATTGTTCCATCGATGTTAGGCTCAAGAAAACTGGCTAACCTCCTTTAATGGTAACCTGCTTGAACGTCCTGGGAAACATGTAGCCAAGGCATACTAGGCTATTAAGGTAGTATTTAACGCATGAGCCACTGTTTACAATCCCTATGGTTGTGCCGTGCATGGCATAGGAGGAGATAAGAGCTCATAGAATTGGAGAGATATGTATGCCACTCCATGAGTTATTAGGAATACACCCTTCATCCACACAAGTAACATACATATTAATTAACCGGTAAAAGATATTTAGGGAGTAACGAAATCTAAGTAAACACATTTTTCCACCATATAGTTTTCACAACAAATAGTTTAGTTATTTATTTTATTTGCAATTGTAGTTACCTTGGGTTAGTTGACTAGCAACTAATTCCGCCCACTCTTCAAAAACCGAGATTTAATTTGCTTTCCATAAAATATAAAAATACAAAAAGAATCCTCCCCCACCTCTAGACCTATTAGAGTAGTCCTTCTATCCTAACGAACACTATTCCCTGTGAGAGAACGATCAATCCCCCGTACTTACCATTATCCTATACTACATCGGTCAGGTACACTGCCTGGTGGGGTTGTAAGCCTCTTGAGATCCCTCGAGAGGTAAAACCTGTTGTAAGGTTACAAAACCACGCATCAAGTTATTGGCGCCGCTGCCGGGGAATAGTTATTGTTTAGGAAGAATTTTTATTTTATTAGGTCTACTCTCTATAATCCCTTCTAGTGAGATTTTTATTTTATTTTTCTAGGTTCTCTTTAGTATATCTTAATTCTTTGTGTTTTTGTTCGTAACCATTACCATCCGCCATCATGGAAGGTGGTAACATCCTTAATCCCAACAACCCACCTCAACCAAACTACCCACCACAACCAAACCAACCTCCTAGACCCCGTACCTTAAGAGAGTATTCCCGACCTAGCCACCTTGGCTATCGCAACACCATTGAGCTCACTCAAGGGGCCAATGTCACTCACTTGCGATCCGACACCATCCGGTTGGCGCAAAGCGGATGCGCATTCCATGGACTTCGATCCGAAGATCCAAATCAACATCTCAAGGATTTCCTCAAAATCGTAGATTCCATAGACCTTGATGTTGCCACTCGAGAGACGACCCGATTGCGTCTCTTCCAATTCTCTCTACGGGACCAAGCTAGTCAATGGCTTGAGCGACTTCCGCAGGATCCATCACCTCTTGGGATGATCTCACAACTCGCTTCCTCGCTCAATTTTTCCCACCGGGGAGAACTACCAAGCTAAGGAATGATATCTTGGCGTTCCAACAACGCCAAGGCGAAACCCTCTACGAGGCATGGACTCGATTCAAGGACTTACTCCAAAAAGTCCCTCATCATGGCATAGACCTTTGGCTCCAAGTCCAAATCTTCTATGACCACATCAATCTCCACACGAGGCAAACCATTGACCAAGCGGCCGGTGGCAAGCTACGTGATCTAAGTGCGGAACAATCATGGGATCTCCTAGAAGACCTTGCTCTATATGACAACGAAAGTTGGAATGATCCCCGTGATTTGAATAAAACGGTCAAGGCAATATCTTTGCCTTCGAATAATTCAAGCACTTCCGACCGTAGGATCATAGAACTTGAAGACCAAGTCAAGTTTCTCATGAAATCCTACGAAGCTCCTAAACCTTCAAGCCAAGTGAACAAAATCACTTCTTCGTGCGAATTATGTAGTGGTCCCCACGACACTCGTGATTGCATGGAACTCCCCGAACAAGCTTTTGCGGACTACGCATCCACGCGTACCGACGGAGCGGGAGATAAGTGGTACACTTTCAAACCCGAGCCAAACCCTTATGGAGATTCATACAACCCCTCATGGAAAAATCACCCCAACCTTAGGTGGAAGTCAAACCAAAACGCACCCCAAAACAATTCTTCCAACCCACCTAACCGGTTTCAATCCAACGGTAATTCCTCAAACCGTACCTTCAACAACAATCCTTCCAACAACTATGGTAGTACCAACAACTTTGAAGGATTGATGTCCAATTTTATGGCATCTCAAGAAGCTCGCATAGCTAAATTCACATCCGAATTCAATCAACAACAAGTAGAGATGACCAATAAAATTGACAACTTGTTGAAAGCCCTCAACAACCAAGTGCTATCACCCCCACAAAAGGACGCTAGAAACACCAATAGCGAACCACAAATCAAGGACCCCTCTTCATCCAAACATGTCCACTTCGTAAACGTTGTGACCATTAGACCAATTGATAGGAGTGAGAATGATAGTGAATCAAAGGATGAGAGTAAGGAATTAGAGGATGATAGGAAGGCTAAGGTTAGCGAAATAGAAGAAGTAGAGGAGGAGGATTACTTCAATAGGTTACCCACTAAGGAAGAGCGAGCATATCATAAGAATCTATTCGATGACTCCGAGACCCCATACATCCTAGGTAACCCAATTTTCAAGGTGGGCGATCCATCTAATCTCAACATACCATGCAACATCGGGCATTTGCATATTTGGAAAGCGTACATTGACCCTAGATCACCCATTAACATCATGACTAGAGCTCAATACAATTTGATAATGAAAAGTCAACTAGGGTATAGAGTGTTTCCCGATAAGGGATGGATTAGTAACTTCACGGGAAGAGTTAAAGGATTACCGGTTTATGTAGGAAACTTTACCTATGTCACCGACTTTGTGATTGTAGAAGATATCCGCCCAATAATCGATGCAAGTGTGACCCAAGTAGTCTTAGGCAAACCATTTATCGAGGTCTCTAGAATGACTCATGAACCTTCCTTAGGGATAGTCACATTTAAGGATGAGACCGATGAGGTGAACTACCAAATGCCGTATAAGATAGAGCAATACCAACACTTGTCAAACGTTGAGAAGGAGCTCAAACAAGCGGTTTACTATAGGAATGATGAGGATAGACGTAGGGGAGTAGACTATGTCATGAAAAGGATTTTCGGTTTCTATAAGGATTGTTTGAACTTAGGGCCCGAATACAAAACCGGAAAAGAGGATGACTTAGGAACCGAGACCAACGACGAAGTCACGTAACGTACGGTGACTTTGAGTCTAGCTACAAGACTCGTTAATAAAGAAAAGCGCTTCTTGGGAGGCAACCCATGTTTTGTGTGTTTTTGTGTGTTTATTTGATTTTATTTGTTTCCGTATGTAAGTTATATTTCTTGTTATTGATTCATGCTTCAAACTAAATTGTGAAAATGCTTTATTTTGTTTTTAACTTCGTCTTAACTACATATAAAGGTATTTTGCAAAAGCTAAGTGTAAGGGAAATCTAAATCGGTTTATATAGAACGAATGAACATGAATCATAACAATGAAATTAGCATACATATTAGTACTTGTTTGAGTCAAATGCTTGTATCGAGTCATAATGAATTTTTGCAGGAATTCCAGGAAGTAAGATCTAGTTTTTCCAGAATTTTTCCCGGAAGCTTAACATGAGAATTCTGTCAGAACTTTCTGACGGCGTCAGGGTTAACACCTGACGGCGTCAGGTTATAATTTTCTGCAATTTTTGAAAGTTTTGTATTTTTCCGGAAACCTAAAAAGTTTTGTCAATTCTTTAACTTATAATCTCCAGGAATTCTGCAAAATATTCATTCCACAAGCATTATATCTTATTATGTAGATTTTACCGCCGATTTTACGCGAGGTTGGCCTTTATCTTTTTCAGGTTAACAGGTTATTTTGGACAAGAAGACGTTTATTATTTTGGAAGGGAAGCTTTGAACGTTCGTCTATCTTGGAAGAAGATCTAACCATGTTACATCACTATCCACAACAAACGATTCAGGGGAGTATTTGATTTCATTCTTTCATCTTATTTACTTTTACGTCTTTTATTTGAACATTGGGGACAATGTTCGGTTTAAGTGTAAGGGGGGTAAATGAAAGCACCGTTGAGAATATACTTACGCTTGATGTTTTGCTTTGTTTGATAGTAAATTTGTAATAAAACCAAGAGAAATATTTGTTAGGGCAATTTTAGCGCCAATTTAAAATTTTTTACAACATTTAGAAGTGAAACCTTGATCTTAATGAGCGTCTCATGGATAGGAAATTGTATGACTAGCACAAAACCGTACCACTAAAAAATTTTCCACCCCAAATATGTGAGGTTCGCCCCTAGAATTGGTAGGAAAAGCATCCATCTTTGGTGCTATGATGTGAGTACCGGTAGTATTTAGATTCTAGAACTTGCGTTAGGACCATCTCAAATCCACAAGTGAGACTACATTCGTGTAGTTAAGATTTACTACATGATAAGAGGCATTAGGATTAACCCATTGTTTTACACCCGTATATTTGTTATAATTACATTGACTTCATTGGTCAAGTAATTCTCCCACACCCTTTGCGTTGTATCCATTTTTGGTACACGATACCCCTAGTACACCCCTCCGAGCCTATCCTTTCGTTTCGACCTTTGAGCATCTTACTCAAAGTGAGAATTTGTTTACACCCCACTAAATGTACACCCAAATCGCCTTAGCCTACCTTGTATGCACCCACCTTTGGTGCATTATTGTGAAAACATTTGTTAAACCCTTAGTTAATTATCCGGTCAATTACATGGTTGCTAAGTTAAGTCATATCCTTGTACATATTGTTTTGGGACGATTGGGACTCATGGGTAAAGTACTAGTGTAATGAAGTAATGGGGAAGAACAACATTATTACCCCCATACGTGCTAAATATTTAAAAAGTACTCCAAGTTTTTCGATTATCTTAATTCGAGTCATTAGAATAGTGATTGTAAAGTTATGTAAAGATTCAAGTGTAAGGGGAATGCAACTCCCCTATGATGTATTATTTTGGATGGTAGGGCAAGAGTGTATGAAAAAAAAATCGAAAAATCAAGAAAAATACAAAAAAATATGAAAAAGAAAGAAGAAAAACATACGGACTACCATCCCGTTTCCTTTTATGTTTCTTTTTAGTTTTTGTTATTTCATTTTTAGATTAAGATTGAGTCGAGTCTTGACTTAAGCAACGATGTAGAGTGCATGTATTTGATCATGATAATTAACTTGCCACCATTAAAATACCCTTTATTCCAACCAAACCGTGTTTATCATATCCCTACACCTTACGTTACAACCCTTTGGAAAGCCCTCTTTGATAGTTTATCTTAGGTGCTTACGCCTAGTGGAGGAGTAATTGATCCTTTCCCAAGCCTATGGTAATCTATTTGCTATGACAGGTAGTGAGTGTTATTTTCCGTTTCCATTTATGAGATATAAACTTTATGACATTTGAGAGATGTGAGAATCCAAACACTATTTGTGAGGTGCTAGTGTATGATTTCCGTGCTTGTTATGATTAGGGTCTAATAACTATTTGTTGTAATTACTTTTATATTCGTGTTAAATGACCCCTAACTCATATTTTGATTGGAATAAAAGCTCATTTGCTTGAGGACAAGCAAATCTCAAGTGTAAGGGTATTTGATGAGACGAAAAGTGTTACGCTTTTAGGGGGTCATTTAAGCCCTAATTCGTATAAATGTGATCAAATATTGCCCTAAATCGTTCCTTTTGTCATTTTAGGTACTTTTGAGAGGAATTCTGGAAAACATGCATATTTGGACGTTTTTGGAGCATAAAAGTGAAGAAAACGACAAAGTCTCAAAAGAAGCAGAAATTACAACCTGACGGCGTCAGAGTCACAAGGTGACGCCGTCAGCAAGCCTTGACAAAAGAGTGGAAACCAATTATCAAATGACGGGCCAGAAAGATTTTGGAAATTAACACCTGACGCCGTCAGGTGTTAGAAGTTGTAGGCCGTCAGGTTATGAGTTAAAGAGTGACGGCCCAGAGAGGAATAGAGAGTGACGGCGTCAGAAGTGGATCTAGGCCATCCGAGAAACCTAATGGCGGCGAGCTGACGGCGTCAGCCTCTATAACCTGACGCCGTCAGAATGTAAAATCTATATATAGTTTTCTATTTTTCATTCATTAAGTGTGGAACTTTGTGGAGAACTTTTGGCACCAAACCCTAGACGAATTTTCTGTACTTTTTAGGGTTTCCAACCCTTGGAACCCTCATGCTTAATTAAAGATAAGTCTTCACTTTAATTCAATCAATATGTCTATGTGTTGGTTGATTATCTCTTTTGCTTGTCTTTTAATTAACATGTGTAGCTAAATTTTTCTTGTGTTTGCTTAGATCTAATGAAACCTAACTATTAATTATTGGTTAATTGATGTGTTGTTGTTTGTTGGGATGATTGTTCCATCAATGTTAGGCTCAAGAAAACTGGCCAACCTCCTTTATGGTAACGTGCTTGAACGTCTTGGGAAACATGTAGCCAAGGCATACTAGGCTATTAAGGTAGTATTTAACGCATGAGCCACTGTTTACAATCCCTATGGTTGTGCCGTGCATGGCATAGGAGGAGATAAGAGCTCATAGAATTGGAGAGATATGTATGCCACTCCATGAGTTATTAGGAATACACCCTTCATCCACACAAGTAACATACATATCAATTAACCGGTAAAAGATAGTTAGGGAGTAATGAAGTCTAAGTAAACACAACTTTTCTCCATATAGTTTTCACAACCAAATAGTTTAGTTATTTTATTTTATTTGCAATTGTAGTAATTTTGGGTTAGTTGACTAGCAACTAATTCCGCCCACTCCTTCAAAACCGAGATTTTACTTGCTTTCCAAAAAATATAAAAATACAAAAAGAATCTTCCTTCCACCCTTAGACCTATTAGAGTAGTTTTTCTATCCTAACGAACACTATTCCCTGTGAGAGAACGATCAATCCCCCGTACTTACCACTATCCTATACTACATCGGTCAGGTACACTGCCTGGTGGGGTTGTAAGCCTCTTGAGATCCCTCGAGAGGTAAAACCTGTTGTAAGGTCACAAAACCACGCATCAAGTTTTTGGCGCCGCTGCCGGGGAATAGTTATTGTTTAGGTAGAATTTTTATTTTATTAGGTCTACTCGCTAGATTCCTTTCTAGTGAGATTTTTATTTTATTTTTCTAGGATTTCTTTAGTCTATCTTATTTCTTCGTGTTTTTGTTCGTAACCTTTACCATCCGCCATCATGGAAGGTGGTAACATCCTTGATCCCAACAACCCACTTCAACCAAACCACCCACCACAACCAAACCAACCTCCTAGACCCCGTACCTTAGGAGAGTATTCCCGACATAGCCACCTTGGCTATCGCAACA
The DNA here is from genome assembly GCA_014162995.1 of Artemisia annua. Taxonomy (NCBI): domain Eukaryota; kingdom Viridiplantae; phylum Streptophyta; class Magnoliopsida; order Asterales; family Asteraceae; genus Artemisia; species Artemisia annua. The sequence goes on along the minus strand of LBNU01009947.1, from coordinate 100,822 downwards.
CCATTGAGCTCACTCAAGGGGCCAATGTCACTCCCTTGCGATCCGACACCATCCGGTTGGCGCAAAGCGGATGCGCATTCCATGGACTTCGTTCCGAAGATCCAAATCAACATCTCAAGGATTTCCTCAAAATCGTAGATTCCATAGACCTTGATGTTGCCACTCGAGAGACGACCCGATTACGTCTCTTCCAATTCTCTCTACGGGACCAAGCTAGTCAATGGCTTGAGCGACTTCCCGCAGGATCCATCACCTCTTGGGACGATCTCACAACTCGCTTCCTAGCTCAATTTTTCCCACCGGGGAGAACTACCAAGCTAAGGAATGATATCTTGGCGTTCCAACAACGCCAAGGCGAAACCCTCTACGAGGCATGGACTCGATTCAAGGACTTACTCCAAAAAGTCCCTCATCATGGCATAGACCTTTGGCTCCAAGTCCAAATCTTCTATGACCACATCAATCTCCACACGAGGCAAACCATTGACCAAGCGGCCGGTGGCAAGCTATGTGATCTAAGTGCGGAACAATCATGGGATCTCCTAGAAGATCTTGCTCTTTACGACAACGAAATTTGGAACGATCCCCGTGATTTGAATAAAACGGTCAAGGCAATATCTTTGCCTTCAAATAATTCAAGCACTTTCACCGTAGGATCATAGAACTTGAAGACCAAGTCAAGTTTCTTATGAAATCCTACGAAGCTCCTAATCCTTCAAGCCAAGTGAACAAAATCACTTCTTCATGCGAATTATGTAATGGTCCTCACGACACTCGTGATTGCATGGAACTCCCCGAACAAGCTTTTGCAGACTACGCATCCACGCATACCGACGGAGCGGGAGACAAGTGGTACACTTTCAAACCCGAGCCAAACCCTTATGGAGATTCATACAACCCCTCATGGAAAAATCACCCAAACCTTAGGTGGAAGTCAAACCAAAATGTGCCCCAAAACAATTCTTCCAACCCAACGGACCCCCCCTCAAACCGTACCTTCAACAACAATCCTTCCAACAACTTTGGTTTTGAAGGATTGATGTCGAAATTTATGGCATCTCAAGAAGCTCGTATATCCAAGTTTGAATCTGAGTTCAAACAAAAGCAAAGCGAGATGACTGATAAAATCGATTCATTGTTGAAGATTCTCAATGACCGAGAGATGGGAGCCCTCCCGAGCGACACGGTCAAGAACCCGAAACTAAACATAAACTCTATTTCTTCGGTTTCGTCCCCTAGTTCTTGCCCGCAATACTATTCGGTCAACGCCATGAGTAAGTATTTCAAACAAACCCAAATCCCTCAAAAAGACCATGAGAATAAGGTATCCAACACCAAATCGGTCGATAACATAGTTGAAATACCTCCCACACAAGACCATGACGAAGAATTCAATGAACTCTACCTTGAACGTCCGGTTATTGATGTGTTAAAACGAGCCCCCTACTATAATGCCCTATTAGAAAAATATGAGAAGAAGCTCAAATTAGGTGAAAAAGGGACTGCCTTCGTTCGAAATAAACTACCTAAAAAGTTAGATGATCCGGGTCTATTTGTCCTACCATGTAGGATCGGTAATTCGGAAGCTTATGACACACTAGCCGATCTAAGGTCTAGCCTCATCTTACTTCCATTACCTCTCTACACCACCCTCAAACTAGGAAAACTAGAAGAGACCGAGGTAATAATAGGCTTAGCGGACGGAAGCGTAGCATACCCGGTAGGAGTAGTGAAGGACATGGTAGTTCACATAGGGAAGTTGACAATTCTAGCCGATTTCCACGTCCTCAATATGGTTAGCGACCCCACATGCCCCTTGTTGATAGGAAGAGGATTTCTAGCCACCGCTAGTGCTGTGATTGATTGTAAGGAATCTAAGATAGCGGTAGGAAAAGGAGAAACTTGGTCGGTTTATGACGTTAAGAAACACGCCTATGACACCATGGAGGAATCAATCGATAGGAAGACCTCTAGATACGGACCATGGTTAGAAGGAGTTTATAGGACCCCAACGCCCGTTTTACCTAAAAGAGGAATTTGTAAATCGAACACAAACGGTAGAACAACTTCTGGCTAGGGATACCGAATAAGACCCCTTCGAAGACCCCCTAGTTTTTAGAAAGATGACCAACTTCCTAGGAGTTTTGCCAATCAACCTACCCATGAACAAATGGAAAAGCGAAGAAGATGAACATAAGTGGAATTGGAAAAAGCCACCTAAGGAAGGAGATGGATTATGGCACATTAAGATAACTTTATATGATCCGGACGGAGAGAAGTTTGAGAGGTCATATTTCACCAAACGCACCGAGAGGACACTTCCAACCAAAATCAACCCTAAGGATGTCCTCGATGCGGAACTCACCTATGTCGGATAGGGTGACTTTGAGTCTAGCTACAAGACTCGTTAATAAAGAAAAGCGCTTCTTGGGAGGCAACCCATGCTTTGTGTTTGTTTGTCTGTTTATTTGATTTTATTTGTTTCCGTATGTAAGTTATATTTCTTGTTATTGATTCATGCTTCAGACTAACATGTGAAAATGCTTTATTTTGTTTTTAACTTCGTCTTAACTACATATAAAGGTATTTCACAAAAGCTAAGTGTAAGGGAAATCTAAATCGGTTTATATAGAACGAATGAACATGAATCATAACAATGAAATTAACATACATATTAGTACTTGTTTGAGTCAAATGCTTGTATCGAGTCATAATGAATTTTTGCAGGAATTCCAGGAAGTAAGATTTAGTTTTTCCAGAATTTTTCCGGAAACTTAACATGAGAATTCTGTCAGATCATTTCTGACGGCGTCAGGAATAATACCTGACGGCGTCAGGCTATAATTTTCTGCAATTTTTGAAAGTTTTGTATTTCTTCTGGAAACATAAAAAGTTTTGTCAATTCTTTAACTTATAATCTCCAGGAATTCTGCAAAAATATTCATTCCACAAGCATTATATCCTTATATAGATTATACCCCGATTTTATGCGAGATTGGCCTTTATCTTTTTCAGGTTAACAGGTTATTTTGGACAAGAAGACGATTATTATTTTGGAAGGGAAGCTTTGAGCGTTCGTCTTTCTTGGAAGAAGATCTAACCATGTTACTTCACTATCCACATCAAACGATTCAGGGGAGTATTTGATTTCATTCTTTCATTTTATTTACTTTTACATCTTTTATTTGAACATTGGGGACAATGTTCGGTTTAAGTGTAAAGGGGGGGTAAATGAAGGCACCGTTGAGAATACTATTACGCTTGATGTTTTGCTTTGTTCGATAGTAAATGTGTAATAAAACCAAGAGAAATATTTGTTAGGGCAATTTTAGCGCCAATTTAAAATTTTTTACAACATTTAGAAGTGAAACCTTGATCTTAATGAGCGTCTCATGGATAGGAAATTGTATGACTAGCACAAAACCGTACCACTAAAAAATTTTCCACCCCAAATATGTGAGGTTCGCCCCTAGAATTGGTAGGAAAAGCATCCATCTTTGGTGCTATGATGTGAGTACCGGTAGTATTTAGATTCTAGAACTTGCGTTAGGACCATCTCAAATCCACAAGTGAGACTACATTCGTGTAGTTAAGATTTACTACATGATAAGAGGCATTAGGATTAACCCATTGTTTTACACCCGTATATTTGTTATAATTACATTGACTTCATTGGTCAAGTAATTCTCCCACACCCTTTGCGTTGTATCCATTTTTGGTACACGATACCCCTAGTACACCCCTCCGAGCCTATCCTTTCGTTTCGACCTTTGAGCATCTTACTCAAAGTGAGAATTTGTTTACACCCCACTAAATGTACACCCAAATCGCCTTAGCCTACCTTGTATGCACCCACCTTTGGTGCATTATTGTGAAAACATTTGTTAAACCCTTAGTTAATTATCTAGTCAATTACATGGTTGCTAAGTTAAGTCATATCCTTGTACATATTGTTTTGGGACGATTGGGACTCATGGGTAAAGTACTAGTGTAATGGAGTAATGGGGAAGAACAACATTATTACCCCCATATGTGCTAAATATTTTAAAAGTACTCCAAGTTTTTCAATTATCTTAATTCGGGTCATTAGAATAGTAATTGTAAAGTTATGTAAAAATTCAAGTGTAAGGGGAATGCAACTCCCCTATGATGTATTATTGTGGATGGTAGGGCAAGAGTGTATGAAAAAAAAAATCGAAAAATCAAGAAAAATATGAAAAAGAGAAGTAGAAAAAACATACGGACTACCATCCCGTTTCCTTTTATGTTTCTTTTTAGGTTTTGTTTCATTTTTAGCTTTAGATTGAGTCAAGTCTTGGATTAAGCAACGATGTATAGTGCATGTATTTGATCATGATAATTAACTCGATACCATTAAAATAACCTTTATTCCAACCAAACCGTGTTTATCATATCCCTACACCTTACGTTATAACCCTTTGGAAAGCCCTCTTTGATAGTTTATCTTAGGTGCTTACTCCTAGTGGAGGAGTAATTGATCCTCTCCCAAATTGCTATGACAGGTAGTGAGTGATATTTTCCGTTTTCATTTATGAGATATAATTCTATGACACTTGAGAGGTGAGAGTATCCAAACACTATTTGTGAGGTGCTAGTGTATGATTTCCGTGCTTGTTATGATTAGGGTCGAATGACTATTTGTTGTAATTACTTTTATATTCGTGTTAAATGACCCCTAACTCATATTTTGATTGGAATAAAAGCTCATTTGCTTGAGGACAAGCAAATCCCAAGTGTAAGGGTATTTGATGAGACGAAAAGTGTTACGCTTTTAGGGGGCCATTTAAGCCCTAATTCGTGTAAATGTGATCAAATATTGCCCTAAATCGTTCCTTTTGTCATTTTAGGTACTTTTGAGAGGAATTCTGGAAAACATGCATATTTGGACGTTTTTGGAGCATAAAAGTGAAGAAAACGACAAAGTCTCAAAAGAATCTGGAATTACTACCTAACGGCGTTAGAGTCACAAGGTGACGCCGTCAGCAAACGTTGACAAAGGAGTGGAAACCATTTTACAAATGACGGGCCAGAGAGATTTGGGAATTTTACACCTGACGCCGTCAGGTGTAATATGGTGTAGGCCGTCAGGTTGTAATTTAAAGAGTGACGGCCCAGAAGGCAACAAAGGGTGACGGCATCAGAAGTGGATCTAGGCCATCCGAGAAACCTAATGGCGGCGGGCTGACAGCGTCAGACCCTATAACCTGACGCCGTCAAAGTGTAAAAGTCTATATATAGTTTTGTATTTTTCATTCATTGGGTGGAACTTTTGGTGGAGAACTTTTAGGGCAAAACCCTAAGACGAATTTTCTGTAATTTTTAGGGTTTCCAACCCTTGGAACCCTCATGCTTAATTAAAGATAAGTCTTCACTTTATTTTAATCAATATGTTTATGTGTTGGTTAATTATCTATCTTGCTTGTCTTTCATTTCACATGCTCGGCTAAATTCTCCTTGTGTTTGATTAGATCTAATGAAACCTAACTATTGATTATTGGTTAATTGATGTGTTGTTGTTTGTTGGGATGATTGTTCCATCGATGTTAGGCTCAAGAAAACTGGCTAACCTCCTTTAATGGTAACATGCTTGAACGTCTTGGGAAACATGTAGCCAAGGCATACTAGGCTATTAAAGTAGTATTTAACGCATGAACCACTGTTTACAATCCCTATGGTTGTGCCGTGCATGGCATAGGAGGAGATAAGAGCTCATAGAATTGGAGAGATATGTATGCCACTCCATGAGTTATTAGGAATACACCCTTCATCCACACAAGTAACATACATATCAATTAACCGGTAAAATATAGTTAGGGAGTAATGAAATCTAAGTAAACACATTTTTCCTCCATATAGTTTTCTCAACAAATAGTTTAATTATTTATTTTATTTGCAATTGTAGTTACCTTGGGTTAGTTGACTAGCAACTAATTCCACCCACTCTTCAAAAACCGAGATTTAATAAGCTTTCCATAAAATATAAAAATACAAAACGAATCCTCCCCCACCTCTAGACCTATTAGAGTAGTCCTTCTATCCTAACGAACACTATTCCCTGTGAGAGAACGATCAATCCCCCGTACTTACCATTATCCTATACTACATCGGTCAGGTACACTGCCTGGTGGGGTTGTAAGCCCCTTGAGATCCCTCGAGAGGTAAAACCTGCTGTAAGGTTACAAAACCACGCATCAAGTTTTTGGCGCCGCTGCCGGGGAATAGTTATTGTTTAGGAAGAATTTTTATTTTATTAGGTCTACTCGCTAGAATCCCTTCTAGTGAGATTTTTATTTTATTTTTCTAGGTTCTCTTTAGTCTATCTTAATTCTTTGTGTTTTTGTTCGTAACCATTACCATCCGCCATCATGGAAGGTGGTAACATCCTTGATCCCAACAACCCACCTCAACCAAACTACCCACCACAACCAAACCAACCTCCTAGACCCCGTACCTTAGGAGAGTATTCCCGAC
>LBNU01009947.1:70974-93850 GCA_014162995.1 Artemisia annua | reverse complement strand
TTGAGATCCCTCGAGAGGTAAAACCTGTTGTAAGGTTACAAAACCACGCATCAAGTTTTTGGCGCCGCTGCCGGGGAATAGTTATTGTTTAGGAAGAATTTTTATTTTATTAGGTCTACTCGCTAGAATCCCTTCTAGTGAGATTTTTATTTTATTTTTCTAGGTTCTCTTTAGTCTATCTTAATTCTTTGTGTTTTTGTTCGTAACCATTACCATCCGCCATCATGGAAGGTGGTAACATCCTTGATCCCAACAACCCACCTCAACCAAACTACCCACCACAACCAAACCAACCTCCTAGACCCCGTACCTTAGGAGAGTATTCCCGACCTAGCCACCTTGGCTATCGCAACACCATTGAGCTCACTCAAGGGGCCAATGTCACTCCCTTGCGATCCGACACCATCCGGTTGGCGCAAAGCGGATGCGCATTCCATGGACTTCGTTCCGAAGATCCAAATCAATATCTCAAGGATTTCCTCAAAATCATAGATTCCATAGACCTTGATGTTGCCACTCGAGAGACGACCCGATTGCGTCTCTTCCAATTCTCTCTACGGGACCAAGCTAGTCAATGGCTTGAGCGACTTCCCGCAGGATCCATCATCTCTTGGGACGATCTCACAACTCGCTTCCTCGCTCAATTTTTCCCACCGGGGAGAACTACCAAGCTAAGGAATGATATCTTGGCGTTCCAACAACGCCAAGGCGAAACCCTCTACGAGGCATGGACTCGATTCAAGGACTTACTCCAAAAAGTCCCTCATCATGGCATAGACCTTTGGCTCCAAGTCCAAATCTTCTATGATCAAATCAATCTCCACACGAGGCAAACCATTGACCAAGCGGCCGGTGGCAAGCTACGTGATCTAAGTGCGGAACAATCATGGGATCTCCTAGAAGATCTTTCTCTTTACGACAACGAAAGTTGGAATGATCCCCGTGATTTGAATTAAACGGTCAAGGCAATATCTTTGCCTTCGAATAATTCAAGCACTTCCGACCGTAGGATCATAGAACTTGAAGACCTCCTCCACAAAATATAAAAATACAAAAAGAATCCTCCTCCACCTCTAGACCTATTAGAGTAGTCCTTCTATCCTAACGAACACTATTCCCTGTGAGAGAACGATCAATCCCCCGTACTTACCATTATCCTATACTACATCGGTCAGGTACACTGCCTGGTGGGGTTGTAAGCCTCTTGAGATCCCTCGAGAGGTAAAACCTGTTGTAAGGTTACAAAACCACGCATCATTAAGCATATTCATTAGGAAATGAAGTCACATTCAAAAGGAGTTGTTTACAAGGACATGCTTTGGAAGGCTGCAAGGGCCACAACTATTTTTGAATTCAACAAAGAGGATGGATCATCTCAAGAATAACAATGTTGCAGCTTATGATTGGTTGCTGAAGATTCCAGCTAAACAATGGAGCAGATCACATTTTTCAGGTAATTCATTAAGTGGCACTGGACAAAAGCATACTGGTAATTGATCATATAGTAATATATAATGTGTGATTTGTTTAACAGGCAGAGCCCTATGTGGACTACTCTTAAACTACATGTGTGAGGTGTTCAATAGCCAGCTAAATGATGTCAGAGATAGAACCATCATTACTTGTCTTGAATATATCAGGGAGTACTTGATGAAGAGGATTGTGGTAGTTCAGCAAATAATAGAAAAGAGTGTTGGACAACTTACTCCTACTGTATAAGCCATGTTTGATGCAATAAAAAAAAATCTACTGATTGCGTTGTTGAATGGATTGAAGCTTCTTTATATAAAGTATCTGTGCCTAACGAGGATCATTGTGTTGTTAACATGGATAGGAAAGAGTGTGGTTGTAGGAAGTGGGAGCTGACTGGAATACCATGTAAACATGCTGTAGCTGCAATAAACTACATGAATGAGGATGGAAGAGCAGTTGGTATACCTAAAGAGTGGGTTCATGCTGCTTACAGACTAGAAACATGGGCGCGTATGTACTCATTCAAGATCAATGGCTGTTCTAGCCGAAGATACTGGTCAAGAATTGACTCTACAACAGTAATAATACCACCATTCACAGACCTCAGGTTGACAGACCAACTAAAAAGAAGAAGTCAGATGATGAGCATGCAACTCCAAGTTCCGCATGTGTTAGCCACTGATCTTTGAACAATATGTTTCACTTTACTGTCTTTTGGATTCTATGTTTGTACTCTATATTTAACTTTATTGTCTTTTGAACAATGTTATATGTATGTCTTTGTTTATTCATGTTATATGTCTATGTTTGTCTATTCATGTTATATGTATTGAGTAGTTGGGATGAAACTGTTAAAATGGGTCAATGGATAACTTAGTCATTCCTTAGAAAGAGTATTTTTAGTACAATGGGCCAAAATGAAAACCTTTGCGTATTAAATACGCCTCTACCTACCTCACACTTCCTATATACTCCCACATTAATAAATCACCCATCAAAACAATCAATCTTAATACAAGCTCAAATTCCCCACTGATATAACCATGAACATGCCTGATATTAACCTTACAACCCTCTGTCACTCCTTTGTTGTAACAGAAATTATTCTGGGCCATTACCAGGCAGAGATTCTGCAAGACATAAAGAGGTCACATGATTTGGAGAACTATTCAAAAATGATTACTGCTAGGGTCGGTCGTAGAAGCGAGGTTATAACTGGACTTCAAAACTATTCACGTGCAAGAAATCCAAGGGACAATACAAAGAAGCTTAGGAGACTCCAGACTATCGATAAGCATAAGGCGAAGGCGTTGATGAGGATGGCCATGCAAATGCGCGTGAACATTCTTAACAAGATATAGATTGCTGTGAGGGAATACCTGAGGGGTTTGGTTTATGTAGGTTAGGGTGCGTTACTTTTTTAAAATTATGGTTATGGTTTAATGAATGAAATTAATCTTACGTGTTCAAATATGGTTTATTAACTTCTCAATGTACCAATTGCATTTTGACTTTCCAAAGTCAACCTGCAAATGTGAAATGGGAGTGATGTATCATGCCAAACAGCCCCTATCTAATAGTTTCTGCATAAGCTGTATCATTGTACCTTGTAAATGTTAAAACAAAAACATAAAGATCAAAAATTGAAACACAAACATATTAGTAACATAAAGATCAAAACTTTCATTGATCATAGGAGTTTACAACCATTACATCTCCCAAAAGTTATCTAAACATACACTTGTTTAGTAGTTAGAACCGCTACCTTCCGCATCACCCCTTTTCTTCCTTTTCTTCAATTCTTTTTCTTTCTTGTCCTTCTTATCCTTCAGATACTTAAACACAACTTCAAGACAGGAAATCCTCTGTCCCAAATCATCAAACTTTGGTAAAACGGTATCCACAGTCTCTTCCTTCTCCTCCAAATCACTCAAAAGCGCTTCATAGTAGCCATCTTGTTTCCTAAGATAGGTCAGAATNGTTGCAATAAACTACATGAATAAGGATGGAAGAGCAGTTGGTATACCTAAAGAGTGGGTTCATGCTGCTTACAGACTAGAAACATGGGCGAGTATGTACTCATTCAAGATCAATGGCTGTTCTAGCCGAAGATACTGGCCAAGAATTGACTCTACAACAGTAATAATACCACCCATTCACAGACCTCAGGTTGACAGACCAACTAAAAAGAAGAAGTCAGATGATGAGCATGCAACTCCAAGTTCCGCATGTGTTAGCCATTGATCTTTGAACAATATGTTTCACTTTACTGTCTTTTGGATTCTATGTTTGTACTCTATATTTAACTTTATTGTCTTTTGAACAATGTTATATGTATGTCTTTGTTTATTCATGTTATATGTCTATGTTTGTCTATTCATGTTATATGTATTGAGTAGTTGGGATGAAACTGTTAAAATGGGTCAATGGATAACTTAGTCATTCCTTAGAAAGAGTATTTTTAGTACAATGGGCCAAACTGAAAACCTTTGCGTATTAAATACGCCTCTACCTACCTCACACTTCCTATGTACTCCCACATTAATAAATCACCCATCAAAACACTCAATCTTAATACAAGCTCAAATTCCCCACTGATATAACCATGAACATGCTTGATATTGACCTTACAACCCTCTGTCACTCCTTTGTTGTAACAGAAATTATTCTGGGCCATTACCAGGCAGAGATTCTGCAAGACATAAAGAGGCCACATGATTTGGATAACTATTCTAAAATGATTACTGCTAGGGTCGGTCGTAGAAGCGAGGTTATAACTGGACTTCAAAACTATTCACGTGCAAGAAATCCAAGGGACAATACAAAGAAGCTTAGGAGACTCCAGACTATTGATAAGCATAAGGCGAAGGCGTTGATGAGGATGGCCATGCAAATGCGCGTGAACATTCTTAACAAGATAGAGATTGCTGTGAGGGAATACCTGAGGGGTTTGGTTTATGTAGGTTAGGGTGCGTTACTTTTGTAAAATTATGGTTATGGTTTAATGAATGAAATTAATCTTACGTGTTCAAATATGGTTTATTAACTTCTCAATGTACCAATTGCATTTTGACTTTCCAAAGTCAACCTGCAAATGTGAAATGGGAGTGATGTATCATGCCAAACAGCCCCTATCTAATAGTTTCTGCATAAGCTGTATCATTGTACCTTATAAATGTTAAAACACAAACATAAAGATCAAAAATTGAAACACAAACATATTAGTAACATAAAGATCGAAACTTTCATTGATCATAGGAGTTTACAACCATTACATCTCCCAAAAGTTATCTAAACATACACTTGTTTAGTAGTTAGAACCGCTACCTTCCGCATCACCTCTTTTCTTCCTTTTCTTCAATTCTTTTTCTTTCTTGTCCTTCTTATCCTTCAGATACTTAAACACAACTTCAAGACGGGAAATCCTCTGTCCCAAATCATCAAACTTTGGTAAAACGGTATCCACAGTCTCTTCCTTCTCCTCCAAATCACTCAAAAGCGCTTCATAGTAGCCATCTTGTTTCCTAAGATAGGTCAAAATCTGAGTTCTCAACTCCTTAGGAATCTGCCCATATTCATCAATTGGTTCTGCGCCATATGCATCAAGAAGTAAATCATTTAGATAATAGGTTCTTAAAACTTTGTCAAATTCCTCTTCCTCGGTACTAATGTAGATACCCTTCCCTTTACCATTGTTTGCCATCGTCGGTTGTTTTGATCGTTGGGATTATGTGTGTTTCGGTGGAATGTGTGTGTGGTTTGGTGTATTTAAATAAGCGGGATAAAGATGAACTGAATAGTCCCTATGCAATCGCTTAGGTTGCCGAGTTACACAAAAAGGAGGGAAAAGTTAATCTCTTTGGATGCCACGTGTGTTTAGGCTCTAAACTTAAGTTATAACTTTGCAAATTTGGTCATTGAAATAAAGTGTGGGTAGTCAAATGCGGGAAACGAGTAAAATGACGATAATACCCTTGACTAACGGAAGTAGGCAAAAAAACGCTCTCGGTGGCTTTTTTGCACTTTTGCATAACGTTAGTGGCATTTTTGTGTGCCTTTATGTCTCGGCCTCATTTTTACGATTTCGTGATATTTTAGGGACCATTTTTGCATTTTACCCTAGTTTCTGAGTAAAAGCTCCTAACTGAAAAGCTAAGAAAAAAATTGCAAGTTATATAGAATTCATTTGCAAGTATGTTAAAATATTATAGAAAGGTGTTATCTATACTCTATAGTATTCCATAGTTTTCAAATTGAACAGCCTATAAAACTCCTTTAAATATCAAATGAGATGAAACATAAAATGTAAGTGGGGCGTTTTTCCTTGTTCAGGTTGTACGAGGAGAGGAAGTCTTTTTGACTCAGGTATACACGATCTTACAGAGCTAATCTCGGGATCGTTTCTGACACTTTTGTAACCACCCTCAAATGTAGACGCCTGACCATTTATGAACCTTTAACCTCTTTTAAAGAAACCAAAGACCCATTTGGTGTTGGTTATCAAATGAGTAATGATCGATAAACAGAAGTTTTATCTTTATAGTAAGTATTTATCTCAACTAATCCTTCAAAGCATAGCTTCCAAGCAATTTCAACTTCTGCAAATAAAATATTCCCTCCGTCTCATATTAAATGTCCAGTTTGACGTTTGTAGTCTTTATTTTTCAACTTTGAGCTTAAATATTTTTGTTTATGTTATATAATACTTAATACAAAATATATGAATGGATTGAGTTTTAAATGTATTTTCATTTTGTATAATTTTTATAAAATACTGTACAACACAAATAAAAGTATTTAAGGTTAAAGTTGGAAAAGAAAGACTTAAAAAGTCAAAACTGTACATTTAGTATGGGACGGAGGGAGAAGTTTAAAAATGAAACTAAATGGTAATTAAGTGACTAAAAGATGCATATTAAAAGGTCAAAAAAATAAAGAAGATTGCGATAATTTTATGAATCAAATAATTAAAACATTTCTGTGTACTCGCTGACAATGCATAAGACCCCGGTGAAAAAAAAAAAAAGTTACTTATTGCCTCCGGAAATCGATGGTTCAGCTTTAGATACTGAACATTCTCTTCGGCCATACTAATGCTTAAACTTATCATTCACTTTGAAATCAAAATGTAAAGCTTTCATAACCATACACTCGATTTTCTTCTACAATGTTGATATTCACTTGTCTCCTCCTTGAAAAAAAAAACATAATTATAGCAAAAATCCTTTAATCATATACATCCAAGTGCAAGTGACAAATTGCCGATTATAGCTCCGATACCCATAAAATGGATTGAGAGTTAAATCATTAGTCTCTGTAATATGACATTATAGTAGAGTCTCTGTAAAGATTTGAGTGAAGAAGATAGCAATGGTGGTGATGAAAACATATATGCCAAATGAGATTTGGTGGAAAAACTAAATAATGGCGTATGGGAGGTCGTTTATGAGCAATCTGATGCAAAGGGTTCGTCGTCAAAAGCGAATGAAGGTGAAGGTTCAAAAGAAAAAATACCTAGTGGTGGTGATTAAAGCTAACATGAGAAAGATTATAGTAATAACTTGATTAATGTTGAAGAAAATGACGCTTATGATGATCAAAGTGATAAGGATTCAAATGAGGAAAGTAATAGCAGTGGCAACACAGATGGAATACAGAAAGAGTATGGGGTACGTGTAATTTATCCTAAAAGTACCCCTTTCCGAACGCGCTCCGTGAACTTGTACAATCCAGCTTTAATGGAATGTCACGTGAACCTTCTCGCACGTATGACGGAGAAAGTAAAACATATATCATCGATTCAAGCGACCATGTAGCGGTATTCAAGTCGATGGATGTACATCAATGCACTTTATATTGTAATTCTTATGTTAAACTATATATTTATTAAACTCTATATTTTACTCTCTTACATCATTTTCTTCAATCTTGTTAACGCTTATTATTTGGAAAATATATTGTTGTTAAACCTCTATTTCTTAACTACAAAACGTAATTTTTGCACCCGCCCACAAAATTCATAATATAACATTTGTTAGGGATATGTTAGGCTAAACGCAGTAAGGAAAAATTAAATCGGCCGTGTCGGTCGTCCTTGTTGTGAGCAATCGGTAGCCAAACGATCGTCTTTTTTTTTTTTTTTTTTTTTTTTTTTTTTTTAATGGACAAAAAGCCCACATATATGGACACAAATTTCCCACTTTCCAATTTACACAAACATTTTTCTAAGTATTTCTTGCCAAATGCAGCAGGCAATGACTGCATAATCTATATGATAAGTAATTGAAACAAGCGACAGAAAATTTTTGTAAAGAGAAAGAGAGACATGGACTTGCAAGGTTAACTGCGGAGGGATTATTATCTTGAAGAAGGAATCCTCGCTACCATTCTTGTACTTCATTTTTAGGTAGCAACTTTTTAAATATGATAGAAGTTTAGGTGTAAGTGTGTAACACTGATCTTGTAGTTTATAAATGCAAGTGAGTCAACTTCATCTTTGCCTGCCACATGTCATGTTATTAAAATATGTCATATTATTGAGAGAGAAAAAAAATAATAATAATAATAAGATGTATTTTTTTGCTTATTATTTGTTTATTTGAAGTGTTATTTGTAGTGTTTTAATGTTATTTGAATTGTTATGTAATGTTTTATTATTAATGAAATTTAATTTGTTGTTAAAAACGTTTGGAGAAAAAACAAAATCACCACTACTGTGATTGGTTGTCGAAAAGAGAAAGATGATGTAGCAGACAAAATAAATGTGGTACATGATCATTATTGTGCTTAGTCTAAATAATACTCCGTATTGCATATGTTAGGCCTAAAATGCGAATCACACGTGAAACTAATTTAAAGTGGTTCCCCACAAACCCCAAAATGCAAAGATATAAATACATCTCACTTCCTATATTCACATTTGTCCATCAAGAACTCTTCAAGATCAGTCTTTTTGGCTTTATTTTCGTTTGAAATCCATAATTTGATCACTTTAAAACATACCCAATTTATATCTTAAGGTAAATTTCTGGTCTTTATATACATCGGAGTCATATTGCATACGAGGTCTATTCCAATAAGTGATTCTTGATGGGGGTAGTTGTTCATAGATTTGAGCTTTTGCTTTTGAGATCATGTTTATTCCTCGAAATTGTGAATGGATATTATCTTCCTGGTAGTTTTCCAAATAAATACGACGTGGGTGACCGATTATACGTAAAAGTTAATTCATTAACATCCATAGATACCGAAATTCCATATGGATATTACACTCTACCTTTTTGTAAGCCTCTTGAGGGTATTAAAGATAGTGCTGAGAATATAGGTGAGCTTCTAATGGGAGATAGGATAGAAAACTCACCGTATCGTTTTAAGATGTTTAAAAATGAGAGTGAGATAGTTTTATGTAAACCGAGTGCATTATCAAGTGATGAATTCAAGACTTTGAGAGAAAGAATTGATGAAATGTATCAAGTTAACTTGAATCTTGATAATCTTCCTGCAATTAGGTATACTTATACAGATGGTTATTTTCTTGGGTGGACCGGTTATCCTGTTGGAATTAAGGTTGGAGATATTTATTATGTGTTTAATCATTTGAAGTTTACGGTTTTGGTTCATAGATATGAGCATGATAATGTTGTTGGTCTGATTGGGACGGGGGATGGGGTAGAGTTGATCACACGTAGCAATGACACTAATAGTGAAGGATACATGGTTGTTGGATTTGAGGTTCAACCGTGTAGTGTAAATCATGATGTTAGTTTGCTAAAGAATATTGAACCTTATGGGAAGTACTCTAAACCGATTAAATGTGATCCTTCTTCAGTGGCTATGGCAGTGACCGAAGGTCATTCGATAACTTATACTTATGAGGTTCCATTTGTTATGAGTGATATAAGGTGGCCGTCGAGATGGGATGCTTATTTAAAGATGGAAGGTGCGAAAGTTCATTGGTTTTCAATCTTGAATTCATTGATGGTGATCACTTTTCTTGCTGGTGTGGTTCTTGTTATATTCTTAAGGACAATTCGTAGAGATCTGGCTCAATATGAAGAGTTGGATGAGGCTCAAACTCAAATGAATGAAGAGCTATCAGGGTGGAAGCTTGTTGTTTCTGATGTTTTTCGAGCTCCAGATCATCCTCAGCTTTTGTGTGTTATGGTGGCGGATGGTTGTCGAATTCTTGGAATGGCTTTTACCACAATATTCTTTGCTGCTCTTGGATTCATGTCCCCAGCTTCACGCGGGGCTCTCATCTCAGGTATATCCAATGTGCCAAAAAACATTAATGTGACATCAATGTCACAACATCCATACACTTATAGACTGTAAAGTGTACGAATTTTGTGACCCCATGTCTATCTACTAACACAATGATCAAATATTTGTTTGGTATAAACTAAATTTGATATTCGCATCAAGAGCCAGAATAAGACATAAGCTAACCGCGCTTGCTCATGATGAGCCACTCCACAAAATGAGGGTAATATAATTGTATGAAATATAAAGCACTGAGAACTAAGATTGAATTTTCATTTTTTGCAGGCATGCTTATGTTCTATTTGCTATTGGGAGTAATTGCTGGTTTTGTTGCTGTTTGGTTACAAAAAACACTAGAAGCCGGAAATGCTCGTGGATGGTTTGTAGTGTCACTGAGAGTGGCATGTTTCTTCCCGGGTATATCGTTCCTCATGCTAACAATACTAAATTCACTTCTATGGGCAAGTCAAAGTACTGGTGCCATACCCTTTACAACCTTCATTGTTCTAATCTTATTATGGTTTTGCATCTCTATGCCCTTAACCATAATCGGTGGTTTCATTGCCACACGGGTCAGGTATATTGAGTACCCAGTCCGGACAAATCAAATCCCTAGACAGATCCCGCCTTCTAGATTCCCTTCATGGATCTTGGTTCTTGGAGCCGGAACACTTCCATTTGGAACTCTATTCATCGAGCTTTTCTTTATCATGTCAAGCATTTGGCTTGGGCGTGTTTACTATGTCTTTGGGTTTCTTTTTGTGGTTCTTATTCTACTTGTGGCCGTTTGCGCAGAGGTGTCACTTGTTCTAACATACATGCACCTTTGTGTCGAGGATTGGAAATGGTGGTGGAAATCATTTTTTGCTTCTGGTTCCGTCGCTTTATATATCTTCTTGTACTCGATTAACTATCTTGTTTTCGATCTCAAGAGCTTGAGTGGGCCCGTATCTGCGATAATCTACTTAGGTTATTCTTTGCTCATGGTCATAGCCATTATGCTGGCGACCGGAGCCATTGGGTTCTTGACATCATTGTTGTTCATTCATCATCTTTTCTCTTCTGTCAAGATAGATTAACTTAGAGATGGCTTTGATAATGTTTAGTTAATAATGAACACGGATTCGACGCGTATGAGCAGCTTTTGGAAGCAAAATCCAATTCGTTACGGAATTCCCAAAGGATCCAAATTGATAACTGCATTAAAATTTGTTGGAGATGGCCAAGGATGGGTTAGCTCTTTCCGCAAAGGTCAACACATCAAGTACCCACCCATATGCATATCATGAACTTATATAACCAACAAGGTCAAGTTGATAACCTCGCCAATAATGTGAATATTTCTTTCGGCGAAAGATATAAAATAAATCATATCTTTGCCGAGTGTTTATAAAAGTAAAAGCAACATGATTGAGAATCAAAATAATTTTTATATGGTTCTCAGCTCTTTTTATGATTGGCTGTCGGCTTTACAACATCTATCTTTTCTAGTAGTTATGATTTATTTAGGTTTTTATATTAAATTGAGAATAAACGAGTAATGATATTTTGCATTTTAAAGTCATTAAAACAGAATAATGGGATCTTTAAGTTTTTATATGATATTTAAGTTTCTCTAAATGGTATTAAGAGAATGATTAAAAATAAAAAATAAAAAGGTTAGTCCAGAATACTTTATATGTCGTGCGATCATCTTCCCAAGTGATATTCTTATTATACTTGGTATAATATTGAATTAAGTTTTAAAATTCTAAAATGATAAAATGCTTATATTCTACGAATCTAAAGTTGCAACATACTGATTCGATTGGAACAACTCAAAATACATCTCACTAAATTGGCGGGGCATTTTTGCACTTAACAAGCACAAGGTTCAGGATCAATCTTTGACGACTTCATAGCTATAAGCGCCCATGAATAAGTCATGTATGCTCATAATTATAAAAAAGCAATCGACTGTAGACCGGTTTGGATTATGGTTATTAACCTTTTGAATTTAACATCGAAACTGAAGTATAATTATTTGGAAAGATTATATGGTACAGTTTTATCAAACAGCCCCTAAAGCAAGATGCGATAACATCAAATATTTTGTGAAAAGCCATAACATAGCAAATGGTTTATTCATTAGACATAGTGGATATCTTATCGCTATATATGTTCATGCATAATCAACTTAATCATCCTCCTATTCATACAATCATACAACATACGTAATGCACTAATTCTCTCTCTTAATTTAGGTCATTGATTTTTCTACTTGTCACAATCATTCAAGTAGAAAGATTTTTAGATACAAATAGTTGGAAAGAATATCATTTTCCTAAACGAAAACCAAACATTCTTACCGTTTAGAGTGAGAAGCAAGCAAGAAGATTGCTATTGACTAGTATTAAACACACGATTGCATGATGAATCAGAAGTGGTATTTATCTTTTAAGAAACATCAAGGCATAAGCATAAGCTAGCTGTCTTGTGAAATATTGAAGACTTTCATGTTTGCGGTTGTTGAACATCATCAATTTTGTCACGAGTTACATTTGATCTTTATACATAGACGTATACTTTATCATATAGGTCGACAACAAACCGTGTAAACTCAATTATTGAATACCAACTTTCATTATTATAAATGAATAAATAAGTGAATGAGGAAGGAAGGAAGAAAAAGACAATATGCCTTAGTTAAGAATGATCCACCACTTGTGTCGAAGTCCTCGGTATTGTCTACGGTGTGGGGTTCGTTTCTTAAAGATACCAACAAATACAATGAACACCTAAAAATAGATTTTAAACATTAAATCATACGTATAAATCAGATAAATCTAATAAAGAGGATAATTATTTTATGAGAACTAATATTCACACACTTAAACTGATGCACACACTACAATTGAGTTTTATATCAAATAGGTTACCTAACTTTGCAATTTTGTGCACCTAAGTTACCAAACTATTTTTTTGTGCAAATGGGTTACTGGACTATCCTTATCGGGCAAAATAGTGACCAAACTATTTTGCACTTGTTATAACCGGTTGGCATGCCACGCTGGCAGCTGACTTTTATTTTTTAATTATACAAATAAGTTACTGAACTTTTCGAATTTGTTCACCTAAGTTACTAAAGTTTTATTTGTTGAATTTGATTACTAAACTACGCAACTTTGTTAATTTAGGCTACCCTTATAAGTCACATAAAAAACACCCTCACTCACCAAACACCTCAACGCCACATCATAAATTAAAAATCACATAGATAATTAAAAACGTAAACGTATTCATTCATTATATATACGTTTTTATATACTTTTTATATATATTTTTATATACGTTACTACAAAAACGTCCTTATACATACTTTTATATATATTTTTATACACAGTATTATATACTTTTTATGTACGTCTTTATAAACGCTATAATATATGTTTTTAAATACGTTTTGTATACAAAAATGTATACAAAAAGTATATAATAATGTACTTATAAAAACGTATACAAGAATGTCTATAATACATATACAAAACGTATAAAAATACTTATTAACGTATAAAAAAGGTATATAATAACGTGTATAAAAACGTTTGATAAGAACGTTTTTGTAATAACGTATATAAAAATGTATATAAAAACGTGTAAATTCTAACGAAATCCACTTAATTCGCTAAATATGTTGTTCAATTTATCAGCTCACAATCTTCGAAAACATAAACTGCATACGTTTATACAACACTTTTATATACATTTTTATATACGTTTTTATATACTTTTTATATATGTTTTTATATACGTTACTACAAAAACGTTTTATACACACTTTTATATACATTTTTATACACATTATTATATACTTTTTATGTACGTCTTTATAAACGTTATTATATATGTTTTTAAAACATGTATACAAAAAGTATATAATAACGTATTTAAAAACATATATAAAAACGCATACAAAAATTTCTATAACAACATATACAAAACGTATAAAAAAATCTTATATAAAAAAGGTGTATAAAAACGTTTGATAAGAACATTTTTGTACCAACGCCTAGCCGCAACGCGGCGGACCGGCGCCCAACTCGTTTTGTTAACACAACGCTTGTAGATTTTTCTTGTAGATAAATATATATTAGTAACCCAATAAAAAAAAAAAAAAATCAGTAACTTAGACGAACAAAATCGCAAAGTTGAGTAACTTATTTGAACATAAAGCTGACGTGGACAAAGTAATAACTCTATCTCCCGGTTACCAGTCATCGGGGTAATCTCAATGAACACATTTATGGTTTTGAGTAACCTAAATGTCAAACCCGTATAGTCCAGTAACCCATTTGAATAAAAAAAAGGTTGGGTAACTTAGGTGCTCAAAAACGCAAAGTTGGGTAACCTATTTGATATAAAACCCCACTACAATTATGCACATATCATGTTGTA
The DNA here is from genome assembly GCA_014162995.1 of Artemisia annua. Classification (NCBI taxonomy): domain Eukaryota; kingdom Viridiplantae; phylum Streptophyta; class Magnoliopsida; order Asterales; family Asteraceae; genus Artemisia; species Artemisia annua. Next base: position 79,681 of record LBNU01009947.1, on the reverse strand, counting down.
ATATATGCATTAGCTAGTGATGTGATATTGTGATGTATACACCAATTTTTATAATATGAGTAGCAATTCTCTTTTTTTATTCACGTGAATCAGGTCTATCAATCATTTTTCTTATTGTAGATAGGACTTGAAGTTTGTTTGTGGGTTCAACTTCTGTTAGAGTATCAGATGCAGTGGTTTAAGATAAACTGTCACCTCAATGCTAAATAAGTCTTTCTTCTTTTCACTTCTCTTTCACTCACACACCCAAAAATATTTTCTCTAATAACTCAAGCCAAAACCCTATTTTTTGGACCTACCATTTCTGTTTTCTTTTTCATTTTTTCANAGTAACTTAGACGAACAAAATCGCAAAGTTGAGTAACTTATTTGAACATAAAGCTGACGTGGACAAAGTAATAACTCTATCTCCCGGTTACCAGTCATCGGGGTAATCTCAATGAACACATTTATGGTTTTGAGTAACCTAAATGTCAAACCCGTATAGTCCAGTAACCCATTTGAATAAAAAAAAGGTTGGGTAACTTAGGTGCTCAAAAACGCAAAGTTGGGTAACCTATTTGATATAAAACCCCACTACAATTATGCACATATCATGTTGTAATATATGCATTAGCTAGTGATGTGATATTGTGATGTATACACCAATTTTTATAATATGAGTAGCAATTCTCTTTTTTTATTCACGTGAATCAGGTCTATCAATCATTTTTCTTATTGTAGATAGGACTTGAAGTTTGTTTGTGGGTTCAACTTCTGTTAGAGTATCAGATGCAGTGGTTTAAGATAAACTGTCACCTCAATGCTAAATAAGTCTTTCTTCTTTTCACTTCTCTTTCACTCACACACCCAAAAATATTTTCTCTAATAACTCAAGCCAAAACCCTATTTTTTGGACCTACCATTTCTGTTTTCTTTTTCATTTTTTCAAACCAACTATTTTTTTCATTCATTAAAATAAAAATATAAATTATAGTACGAAAATAAAATAAAATTACCAAAAAATAAAAATATACAAAATTATCAATAAACTAATTTTGTTGTTGTTGCCAAAGATGCTCCATAATATTTCGTTAAAGAGTTTCGGATGTATGTTTATCATGTAATTCTTTGGCGTTCATTCATTGTACTTTGCATCTCTCGATCCAAGTACGTTAACGTATATTTTGTTGCGGACTAATATAAAAATCGTTGAATTCACTTATCGCAAACTTTTGATCTTCCAAATTCATATGATGTCCAAGAGCACGGAGGTTGTTTTATAATTCCTCAACGTCTTTGAAAAACACCAAAAGCTCGATTGACATCATTTCTTGCACTTTCTTGTCACCTTTTAAAGAGTCAATATTTCTCGTGCCAATGTATATAATTTGACAAAAGTTGTCCACTGAGGGTAAATCGCGCTGGCTAGGTAATACCCTTTTTCATATGTAATTCCATTACTTCAAACAAAGCCACATGGACGATGTCATCAATAAGGTCGTCGAATAACGGAGAAAAACTTAAGACGTTAAGATCGTTATTCGCACCCACTACACCAGAAAAGGCATGCAAAATCCACAAATCATATGACGCAACAGCTTCAAGCATTAAACTTGGATATTATTTTATTACCTCTTGCAAATTGCCCATGTCATGCTTTCAGACAATTTTGTCCATTCTTAATGCATACAATCAATACTTCCAATCATTCCCAAAAACCATGAGCCCTCTTATGTGTAGCATATAAATTTTGAATGTCATTAAAGTTTGGTTTTCTTAAAAAGTCAGGCATGTACAAATCAATAATGTACATAGTATAAAAATTTAGACAATCGCGTGCACAATGTTTATCCATTTGTAAATGTTTATCAAATGTATCAAGTGTTGTATCGTGTATCAATTGGCGTATACCAGAAGTACATTTCATAATAACACTAGACCCATACATTTGGGGGACTTTAAAGAATTGAAAATGACCAGCAAGAGGATCGGCAATATAAGTAGATATACCTTCGACTAGTTCTAAAAATAGTTTCCTGCTCATACGATATCAACATTTACAATAGGACTCCAGATATTTTGGACTACCCCTAAAATAGTCGGCCATCAAACGTTCTACAAGTTTATAATCACGGTGCGGATTACACAAGTGTGAAATTTGAGCTTCTTATTATTCCAACTATTGGTGATACTTAAAGTCACCTTCATCATCATCGGATTGGTGTACAGTCATCCGGATTCATAGTTCACAATATTTTAGTTTGTGTGAAAATGCAAATGAAAGATTTTAGTTTGTGCTTAAAAATAATCGTGTGAAAAGAGTTTAGATAGTGTGAAAAATGATTGTTTAAAAATATAGTGTAAAAACTTGAAAAGCAAAATAAGAACGTTTATCACCATGTGATAACTTTTTATATTTTTTAAACTTTCTCCCTTCTTGTATGATCACAAACTTAACACCATTATAAAAGTTAAAACTACGAGTATTTTGTAGAGTCAAAGGTTTTAGAAATCAAAGATGTTCAAATTTCAAAATTAAGTAGTAAAATAATGGTCAAATTTGATGACCGGGTCAAGTAGACCGTGTTTCAGTTTTAACACCTTCCAGGGTGTCTGCGGGTCCGCCCACCCCACTAACTTCATTTCCTATTTAAAACCAACCCAAACCCATTCTTCCTTCATACCATTATTCATTTTTCTAATATTAGCTCTCAAAACTTTATTTTCTTTCCAACTTTTTTTTTTCTTCTCATTTCATAGGTTAGATATGAAATCCATGGGTGGTGTTGCTGTTCTTCATCCTCAAGATAACATCAACAATAAGAAATCTCGTCGAGCCATTAAATATAGTCATCATGCTACGACGAATCTTCCTACTAATCCTCCTACTTTTACAGATAGCCGAAAACAAGGACCCCCCAAAGGAATACTTAAAAAAAGTAACCAAAACTCGGAACACATGAAGACTAACCCTATAGAGTTTTTCGCAGGATCTGCCTTTGTAGAATCACCACCTCCTAGCTCGGTTCCTTTACCCGGTTTTTTCACTAAGAATTTTGTTGCACCCATGCAGAAGAATGATCCAACAACCGAACTTAGGAGAATCCTAGGTTTGAGCTTGTCATAGAATATATTATATATGCCAATATGGTACATAGTTGTTGCTTATGTTAATTGGTCATCTTTGATGATAAACTTATAGTTTGCTACAAATTCGGTACAATTACCCCGGTTATATTTTAGCGGGTAAAAACCGAAATAGCCAACTACAAAGTAGTTTTAACATCAAGTTAGTTTGTTTCAAGTGTTGTTGATATTACTAGATTGGGGGAATTTGGTTCTAAAGGTAACTCATTAAGGATTAAGGTTATTACAAGTAGTAAATTAAAGTACTTTGTTATGTATGTATTTAGTGAATCTATCATTGTTTTTAGATTACTTGTATTTTGCTTGGTTTCAATTTGGAACACAAATAAAGTTTGTATTGATTTAAGTATGAGGATAAAGAGCATTGTCAAAGTTGTTTACAAGTCTCTATGTTTGTTGTGTGTTAGAAAACAAATGAATGGCTAGTAAAGGCACGCCAACATAGACCACAAAGATGATTTTGATAATGTCATGGTTATACTATAAAGTCAGGTCGGCTGTCTTTTTCTTTCTTCACTATTTTTGTTAATTTAAAGAAAATCAGGATATTTTTCTAAAAATTATTTTTGTGAGGTACGTGCCACTTGTCTCATATATAAATGAATGGAGTGTTCGAGTGGAGATAATTTAATACAAGTAGATAGATATATTTGATAAGAAAATAGTATCGGTTTTATTGCATTGTTTAGCTCGGTATGCCTAAAACGAAAAGCGGAAACAGTAAAGTTCTTTTAGGTAATTCTAAAAGGGTTAATTTCACATATAGGTAATGAACTTTCATATATTTCTAATGTTAGGTAACGAACTCTCAAAAATACTAATATAATCAACGAAACTTGTTAAAACCTTCAATGTTATGCTATATGACCGTTTAAGCTTATGAGACCACATGTGACGTTAGATAAACACTTATATCCTCCTTTTCCTTCTTTCTCCACCTCTTTCTCTTTCACAACAATTTTAATCTCACTATATGTCCTGCTAATAAAACTCACGATGTCTTCCGTTTTTTTCCCTCTTTTCATCAATCATAGTTTCCATCCCCATAATAAGTTTAGTAGTTTTTACTTCATTTTCTTTTAACATAGCAACAAGAGTCTTTAAATCCCCGTTCTTCCTGAGATAATCACCAAAAAGACTATTGGAGTTATAATCTTTATCTCTAGCAAGCCACGCATACAACTTATCATCTTTACTCGTATGCCTATCATAATAATCTTCCCTCCAATGTCTGTCTACTTCGAAAGCCTTCACAAACATCATAGCATAACTAAATCCATCCCATTTCTTCCCGAATTCAACCACCACAACTCCTGAATGACCCCTCCAACTCCACAGAGGATGAACTTTGACTGGGTTGTAACCTTGTTTTATCCACTCATCTTTTAGCTTCTTACCACTCTCACCAAAGTATTGACCACAGCCACCCAAGGCTAAAGGACTAGCTCTTCATCAGTGTTTCGCTTATTTTTAGATGATTCAAGAGACTCTATTTTCTCAATAAGGTCCTCTCTAAGTACTCTATTAAGCCCAAGTGCCTGGTCGTATCTTTAAAACCAATGCTTTTTGATTCTGTCGCAATTCGATTTGCGTGCCTGAGGAGGTCACTCTGACTGTAGTCTCTGACTCTCTGCTACCCGGACTGTAGGGACACACTAAATCTTCTCTGAATGCCAAACTTTGAACCGCCCGTCCCATAATTCCCGGTAATACTTGTCTTTGTAATCCTCAAGTTCAGAATCAGTGATCCATGTCTCTTTTCCTTGCTGACTCATCGTATATTTCAATATTTGGAACACAACAGTTAAGACTTAAGCTACGTAACAATAATTCAATACTAGGATCTCAGTATAAGTAAATAATCAATAGGGTTGTGGAACTGGGAATTAGGGTTCTTGTGAAAATTGGGGGAAAACATTTTTGGTAAAGTGAAGGTTGACTAAAGTTATTATATATGTTTGGTCAAAGTGTTTTAATAAAAAATGACCTTTTTTAGGTGGTGACTGATTTAGCCGGTTACCAGTTGCAAAAATAGGACATATTGCATAACATTAACGGTTTTAACAAGTTTTGTTGGTTATATTAGTATTTTTGAGAGTTCATTACCCAACATTAGAAATTTATGAAAGTTCGTTACCTATCTGTGAAATTAACCCATTCTAAAAACCGAAAAGTTAGATCGATATCTTGTTTAGACTTTAGAGTCTTGTTGGGACCAATGTTTTGAAACCTGGGTTGATCGGCCGAGTTAACTGGTTGAACTGGTTCCGATAAAAAAAACGGGTTAACCGGTTAGACCCGTCGGGTTTTAAGTGCCCCGGTCAACCCGGTTCTTGAAACCCGGCCGGGTTTGGTTTTTTTCATTTTTTTTAATAGAAAACCGGTGACCCGGTTGAAAAAAATACTCTCTCCGTCCCAAATTTATTGTCACCTATTGATTTTTTCGGTCTTTACTTTTTAACTTTGACCTTAAGTGTCATAATATTTGATACAAAATATATGAACGGATTGAGTTTAAAATGTATTTTCATTTGGTATAATTTTTATCAAAAATTATATAATACAAACGAAAATATTTATAGTCAAAGTCGAAAAAGAAAGACCAAAAAAGTCAATAGGGGACAATAAATTTGGGACGGAGGGAGTAGTTTTTTTTAATAGGAAACCGGGTTGACCTGGCGGTCGAACCGGTATCCTGATGACTCAACCGGGTCGATTTTAAAACCCGGTTTTCAAAACATTGGTTGGGACATAACAGGTTCCAAAACTTATAGTTCCGAAATTTTATACAATCATCTTTTATTTATCAGTTATTTGTCTATACATGTTTCGTTTCTTATTAGATGAGAAATTAGATGACCATAACCCCCGATCGGGCTTGAAACATCTAACCTATCAAGTTTTAAAATCATTCACATACCCTAAACTACAAAATATCCTCCAACTTCTCTCTAAAATATCCTCCAACCTAACTCCACCCTCTCTTTAAAAAAATCTGGCGGTCGGTTTCGGCCGGCCGTCTGGACCTCTTTTGTACTTTCCCCTTCCTTCAATAAAAGTCCTTACCCACAGATCTGTCATCTCCCAGCTGCCGTTCGCTGCCGCCACCGCTGTTCTGCTCAGACCAGTTGCCTTCCGGTCTCCTCTGCTCAGATATGTTGTGGTCCGTCATCGATGGCTTGATGTTGCCTTGGGTTTCGACTTTAGATCTGTTAGTTTAGGTCTGGCTCCTTTAAGGATGCTTACTTTTATCTTCTTTGTATGTTTTATGTACTTTATGTACTTTTGTCAAGCAACACCTTCATATGGTTGTGCCTACCAAAAGCTCACTCTGGTGATTCCCCCCACCCTTGTATGGTGTTGCTGTAATTTGTCACAACTATTATGGTGTATGTCTTGTTTTGGCTTAACTTGTTACCTTGTGTATTTTGTTTGGCAAGTCGATTTCGATTTTGCCCATTATGTACGATGTAACTTGTTGTGTTCAAATTACCTCCATTTGTGAGGAGTGAAATGAGATCTCTGTTCAAAAAAAATATCAAGTTTTAAGATCTAACAATTTCTACCCATTCCCATATGTAGTTTTGTACCCATAATCAACAGTTACCAACTTTTACTTGTATGGTCGACCAATCAAGATACATTCAACGTGAAGTCAAACATCACCCAAGTAGTTTCATATACTTAGAGCATTTACGATGGACAAATCTCAATATTTTTGTGAAGTTGCCGCATCTCTTTTTCTTTTAAGTCTAACCCATTAAGCTAAGTGTTATGGCCACCAAACCCACTATCTCCACATCAGTGCCGCATCACTATTCAGAACAAGTTTAATGGTTCACCAAACTGAATATATAAAATACTGACTTTACCATACCTCACAATACAAAAAAAAAAAAAAAAAAAAAAAAAAAAAAAAAAAAAAAAAAAAAAAAAAAAAAAAAAANATATATTAGAAGGTTGAAGTTTACCAAGTTATTAATGTTCTAAGAGTCATACACCTGAATGCTAAAAGCTTTTAAAAAGCTTTGTAAGAAGCGTTTTGTCAAGCGCTTCAAATGCTCTTAAAACATTAACGAAACAGTTTTAAATGGTTCAACATGTCCATATATCAACATGATATTGTTAAATCATGTTACTTTTTAAATCTAAGTTTATAACAAGGCAGTTTTGGACAATCTTAAAATCTATATATATTTTTTTTAGACTTGATAAAAGGACAAAAAGCATTTTGCTCGACCAATGTAAAAAAGTTACTCATTTTTATCCATTCCACAAGCATTGTCAAGCAATATGACTCAACCAATGGTCAAGTGGGTAAACTAAACATACATCATCAGGACAATTTCAAATACTTTAAAACATCACTTAAACAACCGTAAATGAAAATCATTTAACTTCGTGAATTTGTCAAAGATTATTAGTTTAATGTAGAGCCTTGTTTTCAAACAAAGTATCGATAATGTTAGTTTATACATTAACTTTTTATAAGATTGACAAAGAACAAAAGTGGTTGAGAATCTTTACCCGACTCGGCTTTTTTAGACCAACTTATAGAGTATTACCTACTTACCTTTTCGACCCGTTATTAAATAAGTTCATCACCAATTACACTAACAATTACAAAATTTCCCATTTTTAAATATTACATGAACAATCATGAGCTTGTTATGAAGCAAATATCGTCAATGTTTGCTATTTGGTATCGTTAAACCTGAACATACCTTTTGAATACACCTAGCAAGTAGTTCAAGGCCGTAAGTACTCAAAGTTTACCAATCTCAGCAAACGTCATTCTTAATATTTTGCAATTCTTGTAAGTTGATTCAATCGCAGAAAGAATGATATTAAATTTGCTGAGTTTCTTTAACGGCAATAATCACTTACAATTTCTCATAATCGTCACACATGTTTAAAGCAAAACCTGAACTTATAACCACCAGGTTGATGGATTACTCATATACCACCAAGCCAAAAGCCTTTAGTAAGGGGTATCAAAAAATATGAGAAATCGACAGACCGAGCGGACCCGCTCAATTCAAAACCACAAAAAATTGATAAATGAAGATACCAAACCGAAAAAATCCGAAACAGGAGGAACAAGGTTACCACGGTCCAGTTTTGGATTTTATTTCAACTAAAGGCTGCTTTTATGTGATTGATGGATATAGGGGTGTTATCGGGTCGGGTTATCGGGTTTATCGGGTCGGGTTGAGTCGGGTTTTGAGTTTTGAAAAAGTGACCCGCAACCCGACCCGATAAGAAATCGGGTTATCGGGTTCGGGTGCTTATCGGGTCGGGTTAAATCGGGTCGGGTGAGTCGGGTTATCGGGTTGTAAGCTAAATTCAACTCTACGTAAATAAACTGATAGATAGACAAACTGTGAAACATTCAATATCTTTTTTGAAGAGAAACATGCAATATGAACTATATTTACTACACCATATATGTATATGGACAACAGTAAAGATAACATAATGATAGAATGAGATAAAGTAAAAAGCACATAACATTACGCTAGAATTGGGTTTAGAAAAGTATATCCATTAGTAACAGATAGAAAGAAGGGATGATTTA
>LBNU01009947.1:47022-70337 GCA_014162995.1 Artemisia annua | reverse complement strand
TAGATGGATATATAGTATATTTTTATAGCTTCTTTTTTTTTTTTTTTTTTTTGAACAAAAATATTATATTTTTATAGCTTACTAATAAATTTACAAGTGACACAAAAGAGTACATAAACACAAGTTTAGAGTCAAAACCTATCAATTATACTGTAATAACTAGGTCCGTTTGGTATAGGGGGTTCACCCCAATTATTTGACTTTGTGTTAAATAACAATGTTTGGTTAAAAAGTGTAACTCAATAAATAGGGATGAGTCATTGATATTTGCTATGAAATTCGAGGCATGTACTCTCCTTTTCCAAATAATGTGAGACCATTTTTTACTCCCACCACATAATTTATTTTTAATTCTTTTTAATAACTAAAACAAAAATAACTATAAATCATATATCATTTTTAATTCACCCACTAATCATTTAAACTAGGCGAGTACCCGTGCATAGCAACGGAAATTCCTAGGGGCAAACAATTAACGATATGCGATATTGTAGTAAGTGTTTCGTGTAACGTTCAAAATAGAACGTGAAAATATCAAAATGTAATTGCAAATGGTTGTAACATGCGATAATTCAACTCAAGCAAAAATTCTTAACATGTATCAAAGAACATATAAAAACATTTAATGAAATGGAAAATAAAACATTACATCAATTATGAGATAATAACTAACGATTCAAATTTTTGCAAACATTCATAAATCGTTGTTTGATTTGCCATGTTTGCAACGAATAAATGCTTGTTGACATGCTTATTAGATATTTGTAATATTAAAACCATGATTATCAACAGTTTAACATGAGCTGTTTATAGTCGTCAAAGCTTGTCGGAGTTGCTTCACATGTAGTCTATTGCNGTCTTTAAAATCCAATAACAAGCAACTTAACATCTAATATTTAGAGGTCCTAACTCAATATATTATCTTGCCATACACAAAATTAGTAAGGATAAGGACTGTCAAAGAGTGTTTACAGATAAACTCTCGTAGACTTGTAGTTTATAAACATAATATGACACACAATGACACAAAAGTAGCTTTGATTCAAGTATGTTTAAAATCAAGGCCTAAACACATCAGCATCAATTGAATAATTTCACACTACGAAGCAAAATGATACTTACACAAGTTACGAGTATTCAGTAACTTTACATGAATTAAAAATTGAAACCTACCACCATGGGCGGAGCTATTAAGGGACCGGGAAGGGTCCCGGCCCCCTAGGCCTAAGCTCGTTAGTGTATATTTTCGCGAATTCATGTGTTAAAATTTTATTTTTGCCACCTCGGCCCTCCCATCTAATGTTCTTCAGGAAAAAAAAATTGTTTCAGCCCTCTCAAGAAATTGTTTCTAGCTACGCCATTACCTACGACAACCAAGATAATTATGGAAAATAAAAAATGTTTTTACAAAACCAATCCGAAGTTAACAAACATAAATTTAAAGAAGTGGTATACCTAATTATATTCAAGTATTGTGTGGTTTTGCGAGTGATGCAAAAATTAAAAGACCGTTAGAAGGCCACCAAAATCAACCGCAATCAATATTCACAACGAAATCGATTGATGTGAGAATCAGTAATTTAGAGATACCATCCATAACGAAATCGAGACTCAAAGCAATAGAAGAATGGAACATACCGATTGTGTCACTGCGACGGAAGGCGGCGGCTGAAGTGATTGGAAAACAAATATCGCGGCTGAAGAATGGAACATACCGATTCCGTGTAATACCAATTTGTGAGCCTGCAAGATCAAAATAAAAATAAAAGTTTAATTCAAGAGCTATAGGAAAAAGATTAATAGCGAATGCTTAAACTGATTCTTCCTTCGAAAATTTGGTTTACTCCGTATATCATTAACCATTGTTTGACTTCCTAATATAACGCCCAGTTATACTTACAACTCGTTTACAGCTTTTCAAATTAATTAGTTTCCTAATTTCCATAGTTTGACAAGGGCATTATGGGCATTGACCCAAAATTCAGTTTTTCACTTTTCACCTTTGACAATTTTTACATTATAGGTATTATAGATTATAGATAATCACTTTAAATAAAATATAATATTTTCTCTTACCTCAAATCCAAATCTTAAACCAAATTCAAATTCAAATCCTAATCCTAATCATAAACCCATCTACGAACCAAACGGACCCTAATAGAACATCTCAACATCGAGGATCAACTTTTACATTCACAGAGAGATCAGTTGCTGATTCGCAGAAACAAGTCAACAACATGCTGCAACGCTTAATATAGGTGCGTTTCCTTATATTCCACAGGTTTCTGTCCGGTCCTCAAGATACATAGACCACTAGAAACAGCATGTTGCAGCGCTTAACTTAGGTACGTTGCACACAATACTCAACATCTTCCTTTCAGCTCTCCTGAGACTTGATGGGCGATGCAATCTTTACACAATTACACTTAAATCTGAGGGTTGGGTCTTCCCATCCTCTTCACACCATTGGTATCCTCTCAACGGCCTCATCACTTAACCTCGACATACATGTCAGTAACTAAATTATTCGGACGACTGGGTCTCTCAGGCTCATCACTTGGTGTAACATTGTTATGGAGATCAACAAGTACTAAACCTTTTTGTGCTCTAACTTTTAAAAAAGGTATATTTCAGAATATAGTTTAAGGACTTATGATAGAAATGGTGGCTTTGATCAGTTATTTGTATTATTATCGTCTAGTGATGTTATTAAACTGTTTATATGATTATTGCGCTATGAAGAAATCGGATTTGAGTGTTTGGATTGTAACACCCCAACCCGACAAGGGTAGAAGAGCTACATTACGGTGACCAAATAAAGACTTATCTTGGATTAAACATGCAAGTTAGAGGGGTTAGGATACCCTCTAAGGTCTCTAATACACGAACTAGGGTTTAACCCTAAAGTTCTCCTCACCAAAATTCGACTATAATTCTCCAAAGTTCTATTAAGTTAAAGAAAAATCGTTCTATATATATAGAAAACGCGGGCTGACGGCGTCAACCCAATAGGTGACGTCGTCAGCTCGGCGATTAGGGTTTTCTGACGGCCTTCCTTGACGTGGTCATAATTGCTGGTTCCAGATCTGACGGCCTTAGTTGACGGCGTCACCAATTTGCACTACGAACTCTCTGGCCCGTCATGAGTATTTTTCCAATTCTGGACTTCACTTGTTCGTGACGGCGTCACCTTGTAGAGTGTGACGGCGTCACCTTCTGTGATCTTTAAGGTCTTTTGAGTTTTTGTTGTTTTCCGCACTTTTTCACTCCGAAAACGCCCGAAAATGCTTCTTTTGAGATTTTCCCTTCAAAAGTACCTAAAATGAGAAAAGAAACGACTTTGGGTGAAATCCAAACCAAAAACATACGAATTAGGACTCAAACCGACCCCTAAAAACGTAACATTTTTCGTCTCATCACACTCATAGTTGAAAACAAAACAGTTATTATTGCACTAAGCTCATGACAACCAAAGCGTTAACCTCGTACAAATAAAAATTGGCATAATTGTTACAATCGTAGCCCTAGTAAGTAATTTGCCATTATAGCTATTGTTCTCAAATATAGTGCGTTTGATTGCTCTAACTGGGTCAATAAAAAAGGGACTCGTTAATCTCAATAGGCTTATTCACAATATTTGCACTCACTAAATCTAGTGACTAATGGTTTATGATAAAGGGACTTCAAACATGGCAATCGTGGTACTTAGTGCCAATAAAGCATTCGAATAAGCATACAGTTCAAAGCATCGTGTTCGAGTTAAAATAGCATGTATCCCCTCTAAGGGTTTGTAAAATAGTTAAATAGAAAATGGGGCTACTAACTTACCGAAGTAAATGATGTTAAGTGTATAACGAAATCGATGGATAAGCCGGGAAAATCTCTACGTACAACCTAGAAATATGATATCGTGTCTTAGGTTTTGAAATAACGATGTGGAAATTTAAACGAGTCTATATAAGTCATTATATTGATCATGATGTTGAGATGGTAGTTTTATAGTAATCGTGTACGTCGTTTATAGAAACGGTTTAGTTTATGAAACATGTTTAGTTAGATATTGTATCACTGTTCGGGATATCATAATTCAGAGGTCATGTAGTAACGTATGAGGAGCTAGGACACCTTAAATCGTAAATCCAACAACTCGTCACTACGTTCACCCCGATGAAACCCCTGACATGAAATTCCCTACTGACATGTTACGTTAATAATTTAAACGTATATTTGCATATTTGATTATATGTCATATGTGTTATATCGGTCACACGGTTTTGTAAATTTAGTTGGTTTATGCTTCGTTAACGATTTTTAGTCAAGTTTAATGTTTTACTCAAGTTATAAGATTTATAACTTATAATAATGCGTCAAAACCGGTATATTTCTCGTCAATTGTGAAATTCACTATTCCGATGGTCAAATAAACTTAGGAAAGTTTATTAGAATGTTTGTATGTTACATTTTCATAAGATATGGTAAGTTTTGTAAGTCATTAAGCTTGGAAATTAAAATGTTTTATCACAACTAAACTTTTGGTACAACAACTTTGAGTCAAAAACAGTCCGTTTTGGTTTTGGTAGTAAACAGCCATTATTTTGTGTTTTCAAGCAAAATTCTCGCATAGTTGTATGTAAAACATCATTTCGGACAACTTTCGTGTTTTACACTTTTGATGATTCGGAATAGAAAGGGGTCAAAATCGTGACTTAAATTTACATCATAACACTTTTTATCAATTTTTCTTTTTAGTAACTTATCTAGTCATGTCATAACTTTTACATGATTCCAAAGGCTAGGTTCTTGTTTTATTTTTCTCTTCAACTACATATATATTCAAGGACTTGTGTTCATAATTTTGTGACAATAACTAGCATAATTTACTTATTTTACTAGTTTACAAATAAGGTTTCACATAAAATTATATACAAGTTTTACTTACATGTTTACTTGTTTTAGAGTTTTTGTACAACATCATCAATATAACTAACATATATTACATAAAATAACAAGCATAAAATCATAGGAATGAAGATTTTGATCATGATTTTAGCTTACAACTTTAGGCTTTCGAAAAAGGAAAATCAAGGAAAAGGAAAAGGGCTAGAGAAACTTCTACTCTTTAGAATACTTCATGGTAACCATGATTTTGGGGTTGTAGTGGTTTTTTTTTTTTTTTTTTATTATTTTTTTTTTTTTTTTCACATAGGATCATGGTAAATGATCATATGCATTTTTTAAGGCTTCTATCTTTTTCCCTTCTCGCTGCTACTTTGTTCTTTTTGATTCTCCCTTTTCAGGTTATGATGGAAATGGAGCCACACATTGCCAACATGACTATGAAGGAGTATATGGAGTACAAATCCGAGAAGGTATATAAATTATTGAGAGGTTGTTATTCCAAGGCTACTCATACAAGGTATAAAGAGTCATAGTTTGATTCTTTTTAACATAATTTGGGCCTACTCAAGCCCAATCCAATAGCATACTTAAATGCATTTATAAATTACAGTCTTACCCTTTTCATGGCTATATATTGATCGCTACAATTGATACCCTAACCCTATCTATTCTTTGTATGGTTGCAGCCGCAACGATGACTGCCTCCTTTTTTGTTTACCTTCAATTTTACACCAACTTTATCTTATAAGTGATACATATATGATTTATCAATTGTAAGTTATAACAGGTATGATGCACTTAAATTATAGATTGTCTTCATTATGATTATTCTTAATTTATCAAAAAAAAAGTTTAAAATTTATCTTCATTACTTGATGAATCTAAGTCTAACGTTGTCTGTTCTTCTATGTACGAGCTTTCCTCTTTTATTCGTCATCGTCTATCATTCATTTATTTACTCTTTACGCATAAACTTTTTCACAACAGTCGGCATTATAAGCCTAAATCGTAGATCATTATAGAAAATCTTTCTATCTATTAAACTTTTCTTTATTGTATATTATTAGTGTGAAGATGTAGCCTGCTTTAATAGATAGTGTTAGTGCAAAAGGTGTGATTGGGTTATAATTGGGCTTAGTCCGGACGGGGCCGTCCTTGATGGGCCATCCGCTGTAAGGCTTATGCACTAATCCAAGTAAAGAGTGATATTCCCTGCACAAATAAAGGTAAACCGTTAGCCTTACCGTGGGGACGGACCCCATGATTAAGCTCCGGCATGAGAGTAAGTACTCATGTTGTCAGAGAAATATCTGAGTGCTGGGATGAGTGAGAAAGTCGTACATCGAAATGTGTACTGAGGTCACCTTTTATAGATGATGAAAATGTCAGGGTTTTCTGTCATTTCGCATAGTTGCCATAGTGGTTGTCGTGGGACCCTTGTCGGGCAAGGGCCCGGAGCTTAACCGATGTTTTGTGGACGTCGATTATTTTTCGGGCCGTGTATTGGTCCGTGAGCGTACTCCAGGAGTGCCGCTCTATTCATCCGTGGGTGTCCTTACGCCCTGCTCATGACTTGGGGCATTTAGACCCAGCTTAGTGGGCCTATGGGGCCGGAGCCTTGTTTGCTGTGGACTAGAGCCCAGTTTTGGTTATTGGGCCGGAGCCTGGTTTGTGTGTTGGGCCAGAGCCCTGTTGTATAGTATAGTCCAGGCCCGGTAGGCATGCTATCCGTACTATATGTCATCAGATAGAAAATCACTTACTAATATTCTTTTCTATATCAATTTTATTTTTCGTTTTGTCTTATGTGAAAGATGATTATGCAATACGAGAAGATCAAGAAATCAGAACAAGTCCATGAAGCTCTGTCGATGACAACGATAAGTGTTTCTTACTAGTTACAACATCTGTTCATTTGTATATGTAATACTAGGCGAGTACCCGTGCATAGCAACAGAAATTCCTAGCGGCAAACAATTAACGATATGCGATATTGTAGTAAGTGTTTCGTGTAACGTTCAAAATAGAACGTGAAAATATCAAAATATAATTGCAAAGGGTTGTAACATTCGATAATTCAACTCAAGCAAAAATTCTTAACATGTATCAAAGAACATATAAAAACACTTAATGAAATTGAAAATAAAACATTACATCAATTATGAGATAATAACTAACGATTCAAATTTTTGCAAACATTCATAAATCGTTGTTTGATTTGCCATGTTTGCAACGAATAAATGCTTGTTGACATGCTTATTAGATATTTGTAATATTAAAACCATGATTATCAACAGTTTAACATGAGCTGTTTATAGTCGTCAAAGCTTGTCGGAGTTGCTTCACATGTAGTCTATTGCGGCATTAATTGCAATCTTTATAGTACCAGCCCTGTTTGCATCAAAGGTTGTAGGAGTTGCTTCACATTTAAGTTTAACCTGTAACATGGATCATAAAAAGGCAATAAAATTTGAACCATGAAAATTTACATATCAATAAACAAATATTGTATCTAGCAAATGACACCTGAACTTCTTGCAAAATCACTAAAAGATAAATCCAACCTTGCAAATCGAGAAAGCAGTTCGAACAGTGTGAACCTATTCCTATGCTTCGTATATAATCCAACCTACAATTTAAGGACTTAAAACATAATCCATCAATTGTTATACTTGATACATGTATTTGAATACGTTATAATCCAACCTATTCCTATGCTTCGTATACATGTCTCTTGGTTTATGTAGGTTGGCATACATATTTTTCTACCAGACCCACCATTAAAAGAGCATAGAATGGTATACATGTCTCTCGTGTTATATAAGAATTTTTTTGATTTAGTGTTTGGAAGTATCTTCACTACTACAAAAAGTATCATAGAGACAAGTTAGAATGGCAAATGGAGACCGGTTTTTGAACCACTCTCTGTGGGGGGTATCTCATTATCAAAATCAAACTTAATTCCTCAGACTCCCATATAAGAGAGGAAATCTACCATTTCCTACAAACTAAACAGAACTAATATAGGATAACGAAAGAAAAAACTTGTAAAGGCTAGATATACAGGAGAGTTGTATGGCTCAAAGAAGTTTTAGGATGAGATAAAGTTTAGAAAAGAATAGTAGCATATAAGTAACTTAAAGAAGCTAGTACCGGAGGAGTAGCAACAAAGCCATAATCCGTAAGTGGTTTTGTTTCTTGATCATCATTATCAATATCATCAATCTTCTTATTGATTGCCTGAAAGAACAACAAAAGCAAGTGGTTCAGCATTTTTGTTTTGTTTCTTCTTCTTCTTCTTTTTCTTCTTCTTCTTCTTCTTCTTCTTCTTCATTATTATTATACACAAAAAAATAATCCAAAATTATAGTAAAGGAACAGGACAATATGAGTGACCCCATAAATTTTAAGAGGTACCAAAGTGCAGGTATGAAATTACACCCAAATAGCTACCTGTTTCACAGATTCGGCTCGTATACCTTTCCAACAACAAGACTTCATCACTTGTTCATGAAAGCCCTTTTGAAGCAAATACACAAGACACCGGATATACAACACAATCTGAGTACATTAATTCTGGTTAACTTCTTAATACCTAACAATAATTAGAAGATTTGATAATGATGTAAAACAGACAGGGGATGCACCTGAAGATGACATGTAAGGGTACCAGCAGTATTCACATATGGCTTCCCCTTTCGTTATAGCAAGGCTTACAGGAAACAAATCTACAAATCAGAATTATGACGGGAACTAAGTTAGCAATGATTTTACTTATCTGATATCAAAGACAAAATGTGAAACAGAAACTAACCTTCGGTAGCAGCTGAAGAATTAAGTTTCTCATCTGAACAGTTTTCATAATCTGGTCTGAGAAAAAATATTAAAAAATCAGTTATACAAGATACTAAAATAGCCTGCATAAATTAACCCTTAACAATAATTTATGTTCACATTCAAGGCTGCAAATATCGTCATCAGTTCCATCACATATATATTCGCCATACAGCTTACATTCTACGCATAGAGGACTGTCGCACAAGTACCTGGGTCATTTAAGAACCAGGAACCCATTAAAATATTCATTACAACATATCATGAAAACAATCACAAATATAAATATGTACGTAAGCATTTAATCATTGAAAAAGGTTTAGTCATTTCATCATATCATTGAACATGTTTGAGTCATTAAGTTAAAAGATGAATGCACCATACTGCTTCAAGTGTATGGTAGCATTGGTAGTATCAGCACTTATACTTACTCATGCTGATCTTGAGTTCACCCTTAACGCCAAAAAATCTGCAAATATTACCGTATTAACATTATAAAGCTAACAAATGTTTCTAATGGTTTTGTACAAGGCAGCGAATAAGTTGTTTTCTAATAAGCAACTAACATCCTTTTTTAGCGAAGGCGTCGACATTTAATAATAAAGAAAACTAAGTAGACAAGCAGAAGAAATATAAGACACAAACACCTAAGCTCCAAAAGAATTAGACAACCGTAAATACATGAAAACCATAGATGAATTGATCCAAATCATCCAATAACATAACTTGATCCAATAATCTACTACTGTCTTTAAAATCCAATAACAAGCAACTTAACATCTAATATTTAGAGGTCCTAACTCAATATATTATCTTGCCATACACAAAATTAGTAAGGATAAGGACTGTCAAAGAGTGTTTACAGATAAACTCTCGTAGACTTGTAGTTTATAAACATAATATGACGCACAATGACACAAAAGTAGCTTTGATTCAAGTATGTTTAAAACCAAGGCCTAAACACATCAGCATCAATTGAATAATTTCACACTACGAAGCAAAATGATACTTACACGAGTTACGAGTATTCAGTAACTTTACATGAATTAAAAATTGAAACCTACCACCATGGGCGGAGCTATTAAGGGACCGGGAAGGGTCCCGGCCCCCTAGGCCTAAGCTCGTTAGTGTATATTTTCGCGAATTCATGTGTTAAAATTTTATTTTTCCACCTCGGCCCTCCCATCTAATGTTCTTCCGGAAAAAAAAATTGTTTCGGCCCTCTCAAGAAATTTTTTCTGGCTCCGCCATTACCTACAACAACAAAGATAATTATGGAAAATAAAAAATGTTTTTACAAAACCAATCCGAAATTAACAAACATAAATTTGAAGAAGTGGTATACCTAATTATATTCAAGTATTGTGTGGTTTTGCGAGTGATGCAAAAATTAAAAGACCGTGAGAAGGCCACCAAAATCAACCGCAATCAATATTCACAACGAAATCGATTGATGTGAGAATCAGTAATTTAGAGATACCATCCATAACGAAATCGAGATTCAAAGCAATAGAAGAATGGAACATACCGATTGTGTCACTGCGATGGAAGGCGGCGGCTGAAATGATTGGAAAACAAATACCGCGGCTGAAGAATGGAACATACCGATTCTGTGTAATACCAATTTGTGAGCCTGCAAGATCAAATAAAAATAAAAATTTAATTCAAGAGCTATAGGAAAAAGATTAATAGCGAATGCATAATCCGATTTGAATGGGTATTTTGAATTTTTTTTAAACTGATTCTTCCTCCAAAAGTTTTGGTTTACTCCGTATATCATTAACCTTTGTTTGACTTCCTAATATAACGCCCAGTTACACTTACAACTCGTTTATAGCTTTTCAAATTAATTAGTTTCCTAATTTCCATAGTTTGACAAGGGCATTATGGGCATTGACCCAAAATTCAGTTTTTCACTTTTCACCTTTGACCATTTTTACATTATAGGTCGTATAAATAACGAGGAAGTTACACTTGACATGTTGTGGCAAGTTTTAAATTTTACGTGAAACAATTTCAATAGTATGAAAAATGAAAATAATTGAAATTTAGAATATGTAATTCTTTAAGTAGGGGTTAAAGTATTATTGCCTATATTAAAAATCAAACAATAAATATTATCAAAATATATTTATATGTTATAAGTTATTATTAATTTTTAAATGATTTAATATCATTTGAGGACCAAATTTTTTTTACATACCAAGGGACTAATCTCCACCCTCTATCTTTATTTGATCTAATGGATGAGATTAATCCCAACAATTTAAAAAACCCACTTTCATCATTTTTTTTTTTCAAATATTAATATCTTTCAAACCGTTAATCGTTAAGCGGAAAAAAATATACCGTTACGACGAGATCTTTCTATAGATAGGCACTTTGATATATTTTCGACAAACTTTTTTTTTTTTTCGTTTTTTTCACGTTTTTTTTCGTTGCCGAAAAAATCATATATGTTATATCATATATGATATGTAATATCGTATATGATATGTAATATTGTATATGATATGTAATATCATATATGGTATATCATATGATATGTAATATCATATATGATATAACATATGATATGTAATATCATATATGATTTTTTCGGCCACGAAAAAAAACTTGAAAAAAACAAAAAAAAAATTTTGTTGTTGAAAGTATATCAAAGTGCCCGTCTATAGAAAGATATGTTAAATGTCGTCAGCGCATACGGTGATAGTTATTTCGCTTAACGATGAACGTTTAAGAGATATTAAATTATAAAAAATGGGTGAATATAAAATGCTTTTAATCTCAACACTTGATTCTTTTTAGATGGATGGGGGGATGAGTCCTTGATATATTAAGAAAACGTTTGGTTTTAATATAACTTTCCTCTTTTAATAATGGATAATTTTTTTTAAAAGTAGCATATAGATTAGCATAACATTAATAGAAATATCATCATTACTAAATAGTAGAAGGAACAAATTCTTATATTTCATTATTATATTATTTAATTTTTTTCAGTTAATAAACTATTACATATCTATAATTTTTTTAATTTCATTAATTGTTATTATTTATAAAAATGTTTATTTTTTTTAATCTTTTTTAAAAATGCTTATCATAGGATCAAACAATAGCAAAATTCAAAAATGATTAATATATTAAGAATTTTTTTTTAATATTAATATTTATGTTTAGTTTTTATAAATATTAATATAAATATCAAATACCATCTTTTTTTTATCCATCCATCGAATTTTAACAATCCATAATGGTTGTAAATAGATTTTTTTATTATAAAAAATAAAATAAATTATGTTTTAGAAGGTTATAAAAGATATCGTATTTATTTATAAAATTTAATAATTATTTATATATTATAATTATCTTATAATATATTTTTTAAGATGTTATTCATAAGTGCTTTCATATATCTATCATTATAGGAACTGCTATTGTTTTATAATATAATAATAAAACAATGTTTTATTTTTTAATTTTCATTATTTTATTTAATATTTTTATTTTTTCATGTCTGTGTTGATTAAAATGAAACTTTCGTGTTTACTTAAACCCTAATCTGAATTGTAGATAATCCAATAATGATAAATTTCAGTGTTATGACGTTTATACTTGAATAATGAGAAATCACATGAAAAGAATAGGCTGGTAATTCATATGCATGGTACAAAATACTTATCAAGAAATAACGTATAGAAAAAACTATAAAATGCTAATGTAACTTACGCAGAGAAACTTATTATGCTTTCTATACGTCCTTCTTCTCATAACACCATAAGTTAATAGTATGTTAAGGCTTTTGGTTTAAAAAAAAAAAAAAAAAAAAAAAAAAAAAAAAAACCTATAAATAGAAAACTCTTTTCTCACATCTTCATCTTCTGACAGAATCATGAAAATCACTAGGGTACTAAATTGATACCGTAAGTTACCATCTCAAAATGCACTGTATTTATAACTCTAGATTTAATTAATAATTGTTTTAAATTATGAAAATTTTTAGAGGTAGTATATAACACTTGCATGAACATTTGTCTAATGTAGTTATCTTAAATTGCCATCTTGACCTCTAGATTTTATATATTCGCCATATACTTTTGAATCTTCTTGCTGCATTTTAGGTTCTTGAGTTACAGATGGGGCAAGTTGAAATTTTTCTTTGTGAATTGACAAGCATGACTGCACAAAATGGAAATGAACCTTTGATCATTCGGTTCCATGTTAAATTGCTCTCTGTAATATACAAAGATATGGGAAATGAACCCTTGATATCTAATGTTTAAGAAGTTAAGTTTATAATTACTTGTTGGAAAATGTGATATAAGAAATCTTGGAGAATTATGGGTGGAAGGTTTCAAAGAGTGTATCGCTGCTGAAGATGATAGGGAGATGGTAGTGAAGATCAAGAAAAGGGTACTTAAGTCTTTTTGCATCTTCACTACCATCTCATTTCAACTTCACCAATAATACACTCTTTGAACCCTTCCAGCCATAATTCTACAGGATATCTTTATATCACATTTGCAACTAAGTAATGATAAATTTAACTTATTAAACATTAGATTTCAAGGGTTCATTTCCCATATTTCCATATATTAAAGAGAGCAATTTAACATGGAACTGAATGATCAAGGGTTCACTTTCATTTTGTGCATTCACCCTTGTAAATTCACGAAGTAAATTTTCAGGCTGCCTTTCTGTAACTCAAGAACCTAAAATGCACCAATTAGATTCAAAAATATATAGGGAAAATATAAAATCTAGAGGTCAAGATGGCAATTTAAGACAACTGTATTAAACAAATTATCATGCTAACGTTATACATTAACTCTAAAAATTTCCATAATTTAAACCAATTATTAATTAAATCTAGAGTTATAAATATACGGTTCATTTTGAGATGGTAAGTTACATTTCAGTTAATTATCATAGTGATTTTCATAATTCTGTAAGAGGATGAAGATATGAGGAATGAGTTTTCTATTTATGACTTAAAATTGGTGTTTTGGCCGGAAATTATGGTGTTTGGTGGTGGAAGATGAAGATGTGATAAATAAAATACCCCTAACAAACCATTTCAATTATGTGTTGTGAGAATAAATGAAGTAGAGTAAGTGTTTATGTAAGGTACATATTGGGGTTTGGTGTGATCATTCATTCGGTTTCCCACGTTCGATAAGGACCCCGAGATATGACCGGAGTCAGTTGGGGTAACACTCATAAGTCGACGGAGTTGTTATGCGTCAATCATCCGGGAGGATAATAGACTTTGGTGTGGAGTTCCCAGGGCAGACCTGAGAAGTATTGCTTGTGATGATGGACTCGTGGTAAAGAGATGAAGTCCCCTGGGCTTCCTGGGATGTGTTATCCTGGATCCAGGAAGGCTGACGTGTGTTTTTTTGAGCCTGGATGGTTGTGGGTTCAAGTCCTTAAAATTGTCGTTCCAAAAACAAAAATATATTCGTAGTGTAAATGTGATAGTAAAAAAAAAAAAAAAAAAAAAAAAAAAATTGATTTATTTGTCCTTTTTAGCCAATGTTTTTTCAAATTAAACTGAGCGATTCGTCACTCTACCAATCTTCTAACCTACTTATGCTTGAGTCATTTACTTAAAAAAAAATAAAAAATAAAAAACACGCAAGTCATAAATAGATTAAACGTGTTATGTGGTTTCGAGTTAGACTTTAGAGTTAAATGTTTTAATACGGTTAATAATCATGATGTGTTTTAATCAAAACTATACTCACTAATTATTCACTAACCAATATGTACCCCGACTCTGCTACCACCCTAACTTTCATTATTGCCTGCCAAACGTGTAGATGACAAAGAAACGAAATTTCACACTACCCATCCAAATAACCTATTTCAATGTGTCTAGCAACAAGCTTATTGGAGCTTATATATAAGTTATCTTATAAAATAAACCTTGTTTGTCATAAAAGCGTGTGAAAGCTATTATAAGCTACAAGCTTTTATAAACTCAAGCTAACTAAAATGAACTTTTAAAAAAGAATACAACTTATAGATAATCAAATTATTTAAATACTTTTAAAAATATAATGGATGAAAAAAAATAAAAGCTTGAAATATATAAAAATTTAATTCGATATATTTTTATGTCATTTTTCTTAACAATAAGCTTCAGTTCCTATTAAATTGTCGAAAACTTTCATGAAAAATATAAAGTATAGGTTTCCATCTTATATATAAAGTCAAGCTCAAACTAAATACGTCAAATAATTTTTCATCGACAAAAAAGCACTGCTTAAGAAAAGAATAATCAATATTGCTTTCCCTCGCTTATTTTTTTTTTTTTTTTTTTTTTTTTTTTTTTTTTTTTTTTTTTTTTTTTTTTTTTTTGCAAAATAACAATTTCTCCTATAACTAATTAATTTTTTAAACATTTATAATATTCATTTGAGAGAAACAAGAGAGGTGTTTGGTAGATGGGTTTTAATGAAACACCCCTTTTGAAAACCAGAGTGCATGAGTAGTCTACTAAAAGCGTCATCATCATTTGCTGCCGTCAGCTTTTTGAGAAGCCGAAATGTCTTATTTAACCAGACAGCTGATGGATGTTGTGAATAAGCTGTTTCATCTCTCTTCTTCGACTCCTGACATTCTCAACGTTCTTATGGTAAGGGTTTTTGGGATTTGCTTATTTTTTTCTGCGTATTTACTCATATTTTAGGAGAGGCTTATTTTAAGGTAAAATAAGCACTTTTGAAAAAGTAAACAGGGAGTTTCTGGGGTACAAAATTCAGATGGTGTCTGGGATTGCTTATTAAGTTTGATTGGCTATCTTGAGGTAAAATAAGCAGTCTTTGATAAGCGAGTAGAAATGTGCTTCTTTTAAAGTGCTTGTTTAGGCTTATTTATGGGTTTATGAGCTTATATGATTTCGGCTTATGCCCATAAGTTTAAAAGTAAGCTGGGAAATTTTGGCTTGTGAAATATAAGCCCAAAATAGATAAGCTCATAAGCCTACAAATAAGCTTAAACAAACACCCCTGAAATTTGTCATAAATTAGCTATTCTAAACAATTATTCTTCAAGTGCTTATTTTTCAGCTTAAGGAGAAAAAAATGAATAATCCCAAACATCCTCTTAGTTTGGATTTCGCTAACAGTAAATACAATCACTTTGATCTCAAATAAGCACTCTAAATACATTATTTCTTTAACATTTTAGGTTAAATTCAAAGATTGTCATTCGCTGATACTAATGTCATAAATGGTTCCCTTGTTGCGGCTGTTTACTTTACGACGGGTTCTGTTCGGGACCATTTATGCAAAAAGTATCGACGAGGGATGATTTCCACAAGTTTCACCAAACCACATAATGATGTATAATCATGTTTCGTTGAATTTTTAAGTCATCAGTTTGTAAGGTTCTCATTTAACGGTTGGGCAAATGTTACAAAAGATTACAGCAATATGATTTCGCCCCAATCTTCTTTTTGGTAATTGCCAAACTTAATTAAGCAGATAAGTAAAAACGGTTTGAGTTATCAATAAGAGTAGATTGGATTATTTCAAATAAGCACTTTGGTAACTCTATAAATTAGTCGATAAACAGCATAAATCTCATCACAGATAAGCTCTTTAGTTACATTATTTGTTGAACACTTTAAGTTAAATTTACCGAGATAAACTGCATAAACTGTCCTTACGGTTTGGTGAAATTACAAAAGCATAATATAGCATAACAGACCAAAAGCGAGAGCAAATTGCTATTCTTTTTTAATTAACTTTTGTACATGTGATAGCAAATGGAGAAAGTTCTATCTAGGGTGCAACCACCACCATACCAAGCGATGGTTAAAGTACTGCATCCAATCATTCTTGCACTGACTGCTGAAAAACTGGTGAAACATCCTGACGTGAATGTGAACATTTCAGTTGTATGTTGCATCTGCGAGATTATAAGAATCATGGTACCTAATACCCCTTACAATCACGAACAAATGAAGGTATGAAACTTCTAGTTTTCGGTTTGACTAGCGGAGAATCTTCATAGTATAACGTACTAATAGTCCTAAGTAACTGCCTTTCTATTGTCGTTGGTGGACTGGAGTTTTTTGAGGTGTTAGTGACATCCTTTGAGAAACAATATTCTGCATCTAGTGGATACTGTGGTAAGACGACTAAAGTTCTCGAAATATTTAGGAAAGCCAGATTGCCGGTAATGATGTTGGACGTTGTAACACCCCCAAAAGTTGTCAATAATAGCGGAAGACTTAATAATGACAGCGGAAGACTTTCGGGGTATTACTTCAAGGATGTTTGTCACAATCATAGTAAACGACACAAAGTAACGTATTAAAGTTTAATTTATTTCAAAATACCAAATATCCAAAGAACATGACATTTCATAAGTTAAGAACAAGTTTTATTCTGAAAGAAATAAAGTAGTTTATTAAAGTCCATGCTGTGTTTATGCCCACTCCGTGCCTTCAAGTTCCGTCTTGTTTAGTTACCTGAGATAAACATGCTAAAGTCAACATAAAGTTGAGTGATATTCATAGGTTTAAGTTTAATAGTTTGAACCACAAGTTAAAGAATGTATTGCAATCACATGCAATCAACAAGTTTAAAATCAATGTTCCTGTTATTGCTTTAAGCTCATGACACGCAACGATTAACAGCCAATCATAATCTCAAGTTATGACGGTAAGTAGTAGGCCCCCAAGATAGGTATTTGTCAATAACCTATTATAAGAACAATAAAGTGTGCCTGGTGTTTTCTCCAACGACCAAACGAGGATTGTTAATCACTAATAGTACTATCCACACTTATTTACGTTCACCCTGCAAGTGATTAAGGTTCATGATCGAGGGACTTTTGACAATAGTAACTTAAGCAAATAACATTAGCCTGACGGTATCATAATACCCGGTATAAAAGACTTGTGTTCGTGTTTTAAGCATGTATCCCCCCACGGGAAAAATAGTTAAAGAGTGGGATATGAACTCACCTCAGTAGTACAGTAGATGTAGTAGTATCGTAAACTCAACGATGTTAGGCAACGGCTTCACACACAACCTAAAAGATAATGCAAGTTTCAGTTGATAGTCTAAGTCCGGTTTTATCGCGAATACTAGTTATTTAGTTACGAGCAAATCTCGTGTTTGTTTAAATGCTTAAAATTAAAAAACAAAGTTATATATACATATAACTTGTAAGTACAATGTTCGATGACCGATGTAGAGTTATTAAATCAAAGTTTGTAGTCGATATGTCGTGTTTGTAACTTATAAAAGAAAATGAAATATCGTATCGTCAAAAAGGAAGAAATAATATGTCGTTTATCTCGTTAATTTTAATTATAGTGACGAATTATATAACGTATTTATAGAAGTTAAATTTATATATTAAATATGTGTTTATATATATAAAACATTAATATTATTTTAATAAAATAATATTTACAAAAAATCCTTTAAGTTTCACCAAATTACACTTTTAACCCTAACGGTATAATCTTCACACTGTTAGTCCTAAGTTAATTATTATTTTATTTTAGGTCCAAATGTATCAATATTAACAGTGTTTACCCAAAAGTTTTAATAATTACAGTTTATAACCCAGAAAAATCAGTTTAACAGTTTTGACCCATAGTTTTCCATTTTGACAGTTTTAGTCCCTAGGTTGTAAAGTTTTGCAAATTTAGTCCAAAAATTATGAAATTAAAAACTTAACATTATTATTTTCCAAATAAGCTCAGAATGTTTAGATAAGCTTATTTCAACAGCTTAATTTCTTAAAAATCACTTATTTTATTAATTGGGCCTTAACGAATTACAAACAAGGCCCAATAAGAAATTTTGATCCAATGGGCTTACGAGGGTTTTGGGCCTGGACTTGTGCTTAATTTTTGAGTATGAAAACATTATGTAACAGCTTATAGGGTCAGATTATCACAAGAGCTTATTGGGCTTAAGATAAGCCCACGTTAAGTGGTTATTGTATTTACAAAACTGTTTTGGTCGCTATAAAAGAGGTCGGGCAACTAGGTTAAATGAGTCCGTATGGTCGAATAATTTATTCCACTTGTTTGATAACCAAGGTGACAATGGGTCGAGTTATAAAAAGACATGGTCATGTGTCGAATAAGGTTTTTACGAGGCCAAAGTGTTCGAGCAAACTCATAATTGAAAACAGTTTAAGACTTAGAATTTTTCTAAGTCTTTTCCAAATTAAACGAATGGGTCTAGTAACATGTAAACTTGTCTAAATAATTGGTTATATGTTATATTTTAGTTCGAAACCTTTTAGTACTTGTTTATTAGTCTCGTTAACATTTAGGATGTCAAATAATATGTGTATGTTACGTTATTATATAACGAAATAAATAATTAAAGTAATCGTTGCAAAATCAAAATGTGAAATGAAAAATAATGAAAAAACCATGTTGTAAGTGACTTAGTTCACCTCAAAAGGTGGGGTAAAATGGTACGTGTGGTTCGAAATGGAACAAAGGATCAATGTGGTTCACTTCACGTTCAACCAAAGGTTCAAGACGAGCTAAGCAAGGTACTATTGGATCTCTTCTATACTTCGTACGCTTCACCAACTTCTTGTCCCACTTCTTGTATAACTTGACTCGTAAATTATCTAAATGGCTCTTTTGGGTGTGTGTGTTCAACTGAGGACATTAGAGAGTGTTATAAAAGGCTTGTGAAAGGTTAGGACAAGTGAATGAAGCCAAGAGGATGTTGTGTTGTCTCGTTGGTGTGGTGTGGCACCAAAATCTTGCCCAATCATGTACTAGCAACAAAGGGAATGTGTAAGCCAAATCTCTGTTCATTCCTGGCATGCTCCTGTAGCTTGTGAGTTAGTTTTGAAGTCATTGGGCACGATGGGTGGTGTCTAGGAAGGTTTGTGACACGTTTTTGTTAATTTGGCAAGATGGGTTGGGAGGTTTACTTTAGGCAGTTTTCAAGTAGTAAATGAATGAGTAAACGAGTGAACTTTAGCAATTCTAAATCTTTGCTTGGTGGTAAATCAAGTGATGTAAAAATGTACCTAGGTTATGTGTCGAAAACGAAAAATAAATGGGGTGGTTTGGAGGTGTCGCGACTAGGAATCAAAGAAAACAAAAAATATTATTAAGGGTGCGTTTGGGCTGTTAAAGCCTGTTGGGCTTTGGTTTCGTTTGGCCCAACAGAAAAAGAAAAAAAAGAGTATTAAGGGTCCGTTTGGTGTGCAGTTGGGTTTTAAAGGCCCAATGGGTCACGGGGGCCCATGTAGTAAATTTCAAGGGTCGGGTTACGGTCCAATAATATTAGTGGGTAGTCTCGAGAATTTTCGTAGGCTTCGGGAATATATAAATATTGTACGGTGTTTAAACGAAATGTATATTTATAAAAATATTAACGTTTAAATATATTCGCGATAATTAGACTATCTAGGTTTGTGTGTAACATCGTTCCTAGGCAAATGATAAATCATAATTTACCGTTGTGATTTATATAACAAGTCATATATAAAAAATTTTTTTGTCAAAGTGGGTATTTAAATAACGTAATATCTCATATATATTTACTAACCGTATGGGAAAATTACGAGAGGCTACAGTACATACCCCTTACAGTGAATTCCGTCCCGGAATTCCAGTTTAAGATGGTTGCCAAGGGTGTTTATGAAAAGGGATGTGGGTACTTGGTGCGAATTTGATCTTCGCGCTCCCAAGTGTACTCCGGTCCTCTTTTAGAGTCCCAACGAACTTTTATAATAGGGATGCGGTTTTGTTTCAGTTGCTTGACTTCCCTATCCATCATTTCTACCAGTACCTCGGTGAAAACGAGTTTGTCATCAAGTTGTATCTCTTTCAATGGAATGACAAGACATTCATCGGATAAACACTTCTTAAGGTTTGACACATGAAAAGTGTTGTGAATTCGGCTAAGTTCCTCGGGTAGTTCAAGTTTATATGTCACGGTTCCAATCCTTTCTAGGATTTTGAAGGGACCGATGTATATGGGGTTTAACTTTCTCTGCTTTCCAAATCGTATCATTCCTTTCCATGGTGATACTTTTAACATGACTCTATCTCCAATCTGAAAATCCATGGGTTTTCGCTTTAGGTCGGCGTAACTTTTCTGTCGGTCTCTAGCGGCCTGTAAACGCTGTTTGATTTTGATAATCTTCTCGGTTGTCTCATGAACTAGATCCGGTCCAGTGAGTTGTACTTCTCCAACTTCTGCCCAGCAAACGGGTGATCTACACTTTCGACCATAAAGTGCTTCGAATGGTGCAGCCTGATACTGGCATGATAACTGTTGTTATATGAGAATTCAACTAACGGTAAGTGTTTATCCCAACCTTTTCCGAATTCTATGACGCATGCGCGTAGCATATCTTCTAAAGTTTGAATTGTTCTTTCACTTTGTCCATCAGTTTGTGGGTGATAAGCTGTGCTCATATCCAGCTTTGTTCCTAAAGCTTTCTGCAAAGATTTCCAAAAATGTGACGTGAAACGACTATCACGATCTGAGATGATAGAAATTGGCACTCCATGCCGTGACACTATTTCCTTCAGATATATCTGAGCAAGTGTGTTCATCTCACCGGTTTCTTTGATTGGTAGGAAATGAGCTGATTTCGTGAGACGATCAACGATGATCCATATCGTATCGTAGCCAGTAGGGGTTTTGGGAAGTTTGGTAATGAAGTCCATTGTAATACGCTCCCATTTCCACATCGGGAGTTCTGGTTGGGTGAGTAATCCAGATGGTTTCTGGCATTCTGCCTTTACTCTAGAACATGTTAGGCATTTGCTGACGTATTCAGCTATGTCGGCCTTCATGGTTGGCCACGAATATAGTTTCTTGAGATCCTGGTACATTTTGTCGGAACCTGGATGTATGGAATATTTTGATTTGTGAGACTCATGCATTATGAGGTCACGAATACCTCCAAAAAGAGGGATCCAGCTTCTTTCCTTGAAACAAAGCATTCCATTTAATCTCTTTACAAAACCGTTTTTGTTCTCCGGCATACCAAAAATCTTTTCCTTTGACCGGTTTTCTTTCTTGAGAGCTTTGCTCTGGGCGATAAGAATTTGTGCTGGAAGGGGTGAACAAATAGTCATACCTAGTGATTTACCCCTGAGAGGTTTTAGTCTTTCTTTTCGGCTTAACGCATCTGCTACTACATTAGCCTTTCCTGGGTGATAACGGATTTCACAGTCATAATCGCTGAGTAATTCTAACCAACGGCGTTGTCTCATGTTTAACTCCTTTTGGTCCAGAATGTGTTGAAGACTTTTGTGGTCTGTAAATACAGTACACTTGGTGCCGTATAAATAGTGTCTCCATAACTTAAGAGCGAATACTATTGCTCCTAGTTCTAGATCGTGGGTTGTGTAGTTTTCCTCGTGTTTCTTCAGTTGTCGTGAGGCATAAGCTATCACTTTATTCCGTTGCATCAAAACTGCGCCTAGGCCATGGTACGAAGCGTCACAATATATTACGATGTCTTTGCTCCCTTCAGGCAACGCTAGTATGGGTGCTTCACAAAGCTTTTGTTTTAACAGTTGGAAGGCTGATTCTGCTTCTTGTCCCCAGATATACTTTTCATTCTTCTGAGTCAATTTGGTCAATGGTTTTGAGATTTTAGAGAAACCTTCAATAAATCTCTGGTAGTAACCTGCAAGACCTAAAAATTGACGTATTTCTGTGGGAGTTGTAGGTGATGACCAATCCTTAACTGCCTCTATTTTTGCAGGATCCACGTGAATACCTTGACTATTGATTACGTTCCCAAAAATTGCACAGTGGGAATCCAAAAATCACATTTTGAGAATTTAGCATACAACTTTTCTTTCCTAAGTAACTCTAGGATAGTTCTCAAATGTTTGGCATGTTCCTCTTTGTTACGAGAGTAGATCAGAATGTCGTCTATGAATACTATCACGAATTTGTCCAAATATGGTTTGCATACTCGGTTCATTAGGTCCATAAACACTGCGGGTGCGTTTGTTAGACCAAATGGCATTACTTGAAATTCATAGTGTCCATAACGTGTTCTGAATGCTGTCTTGGGAATATCTTCTTCCCGAACTCTCAGCTGATGGTATCCTGACCTTAGATCAATTTTCGAGTATACGCTCGATCCTTGTAATTGATCAAACAGATCGTCGATTCTAGGTAAAGGATATTGGTTCTTCACAGTGAGTTTGTTCGATTCTCGGTAATCTATGCACATTCGAAATGATCCGTCTTTCTTTTTAACGAATAGAACCGGGGCTCCCCAGGGTGATGAACTTGGTCTAATGAAACCTTTATCGGATGATTCCTTCAGTTGTTTCGATAATTCCTCCATTTCGGAAGGTGCTAACCTGTAAGGTGCTTTTGCTACTGGTGCCGCTCTAGGCACTAGTTCGATCTGGAATTCCACTTGACGGGTTGGTGGAAGACCGGGCAAATCTTCACGGAATACTTCAGGAAATTCCCTAACGATAGGCACGTCTTGAAGTTGTTTCTCTGTTGACTTATTTTCCGTTACATGAACCATGAATATTTGACATCCTTCGTTCATGTGTTTCATCATTCTAAGGCATGAGATGATTCCGT